>PVKA01005893.1:0-13165 GCA_004027165.1 Ctenomys sociabilis
AAAAAAAAAAAAAAAAAAAAAAAAAAAAAAAGGCTTTATTTTTGAAACTTTTCAATAACCTTCATAATTAAAAAAATTAACACAAAATGAATAGATTTGCACATGTGCAATTACTTAGAAGGAAATAACATGTGCACACTTAGCTTTAAATGGAAATTGTTGCCATCTATAACAGAAAAAAATTGAATGAAGTAAGTACATCTTGACTTATTCTGAATTACCAATCAACCTTGGCTGTTAGGTAATAGCTTCCTATTAAGGTTAATGGAAATGCACTGTTAATCTCTAGGAATGAAATTAAGGTTATAGTGACATCCCCATGACTTAGGGCACAGTCATTAGTGGTAGTCACCCTTTGAAGAAGGCAATGATACTTACTAGAGGCCTTCAGCTAATAAAAAATCAATTGTACAGTGGTGCCTAATGCGTGCTTTTAGAAAAAATGCCTGAGTTGAGAGAGGCAATTGAGTTGGGAGGCTTGAAAGCTCTAGAAACAGTGTTGCATATGGTTGTTCCTACAAGACACATCTTCACTGTTTTATAGTGATTTTATCCAAATTTTACGGAGTATTTTCCTCCCCAGTGAAAAAAGTAATATTACGGTTCTCACATTCAAAATTACTTTTTCAACATGGAGGTAAGAATTGTGATTTCCAGGCCTGGGGAGATAACTCACTGGTCTAAGTGCCTGGCTGGCAAGCAGAAAGACCTATGTTGCTCCCTGGTACTTCGTACTGTGCCAGCCCCACAACCTGGGCCTGCTGTCCTGATCGCTGAGACCAGCTGTGATGGCACATGCCTGCAATCCTAGCACGGGCAGGCCGACACATGGGGATCACTGTGAGTCCACGCTGCGCAGCCAGACCCTGACCAAATGGATAAGGAAATAAGTAAACAAATAAAAGATTTTTAAAAATTAGAAAAAAAAAGAAAGCGTGACTTTCTGTTTACCCTCCACCTGTCTTTGTCCTCTTTCAGTTTTTACCTTCACTTTCAGATATTCTTAGCTTGTCTATCTGGATACATAAGTCCTGTCCCTTCTCTGGCTTATTCATGAATTATACCTCTTTCTTTTTCATTTTATCCACAGTGTCATAAAAATTAAATTAATTTTTGTGTACATATTTCCATTTCTTAATATCAATTTCAAATACTTCATGTAAGCCTGCACACTTGGACTCTCATTTTTCTTTTTGTACAAACTTCCACTTAACCTATAGCTTGTTCCATTATTCAGACATGATTTTAAATCCAACTAATACTTTGTCATATTCCACACATGGAACCCTGGCATTTTTAGTTTCAAAATATTTGCAATGTTTCATGACCTTCCACCAACTGGCAAAAATAATGCACTTTCTTCTATGTGCTATAATTTCTGTAATATTCAAGGTTTTCTTGACTATGAAATGAAAGAATGTACCTCAGTTTCTTTTCTCTATGTATTCATTTTATATTTTCACTGTAACTAGAAAACATTAGTGTTGCAAGATTTTTTTTTTTCCATTGTTAGATGATATGAGAGATTATTTGTTTTTCTGGTCCAGGTATTTAACTCTCAGGCACCAACCACAAAATAGACATTCAAATCGTATTTTCCCTTGCTGAAGAGAAGCACCTTAATTTTCCGCAGAGAACCTCTTAGTCTGCATAGAAAACATAGAGATTCTGTTGGAATGAGAAGAGTAAAGTGGATATTTGACAATGTATACATACTGAAATGTTTATCATATTGAATATAATGTTAGTGTTTCCTTTTTATGTAAAACACAGTCACTCATAACACTGGGGAATAAGTTAATTAACAGTTTCTTTATTTCAAATATTGTGTTGATTAATTATGTGACCTGTATAACAAGGCTGCATATTCATATCTCTCTGTAATATTTGTATCTCTCTGTAAGCAAGAAAAAAATCTAATGCAAATTATATTGCACAGAAGCAGAATCAAGGTGTGGAAATAATTACAGAAGGAGATATCTGATAAGCTAGCAGAATCACAGGCAGGAGAGTCCGCACTGGCTCTCTGAGTGCCAAAGGGTCAGCAGTCTAGTGTTTGAAAAGTGCCACCAATCAGGTATTCTTGAGGGCTTGATGTCTGTCCAAGGGTGTAGGCTTAGAAGATCTCAAGACAGTAGCTGGCTTGAGTCCACACTGAAGAACTTAAGAAGGGAGAGTCTCAAGTGAATAGGCAATGGCAGAGAAAAGCATGCCCTATCATGAAGAGAGCACTTGTCAGACGCAGGGAGGCTCTTCCTCCCCTTTTTTTAAATGGCACCAGCAATCAACTCAGGACCTCGTGTGTGCCAGGCAGGTGCTTATGCCCCTGAGCTGTCTCCTCATCCCTTTTCTCTGTCTGTCTTGGCTGTGAGCCTGTGGCTCTGCCCCTCTTGGGTTGCTGGCCTCCATGCCAATCTTCTCTGGAAATGCCCCATATACAAATTCAAAGGTGAGCTGGCCTCAGAATTCCTTAATCAGCCAAGATGACAATCACAATTAATAGTTACAATTTACCCTGTATCCATCCACCTTCCAATCATGAGGCTCTACTTAAGCCATTCTTCCTTTCTAAGTAAAGGCAGTAGAAACAATAAATTTGCCTAACTTGTGGTCACCATCTGGGATAAAATTGGAAAAACACTTCTCCCTTCTCTAGGACAGAAGGCTGGGGTTTAGTGGAAGCTGCTTATGCTTCTCTCCATTACATTTCAGTTACTCCACAACTCAGATGTCACAGTGTAGATTGCAGCACTTCTTCAGCATGTACAAACTGAATCAATGTTCTGCTACATGAACACTGACAAAGTAAGAAAAAATATTTGTGCCAATGCCAATTAGAACTCTCATTCCTGTAACTGATCTCATGGCCATAGCTGATATTTGTATCATTCCACATTCCTTTGACTTTCAGCAAGCCATTTGGTTGGTCTTGGTTCCTTACATGAAAGAATCCTCTCAACTTTCTTTCTTGAATAGTGTAAGTCATTTGTCATTCTCCTTGCCTCAGTTTGTTGTAGTTTCCAATAGACCTTGATGGTAGGCAATGAAAGCAGCAGGAGATGCCCTGTGAGTTTCCTGCACTCCAGGTATGTTCTTCCTCACCTTGTTGTGGAACAGTCATTCAACTTCCCCTTGGAAGTCCAGATCGATTGTCCTACCAACGACATAACTGACTTAATTAGCTTGTTGACTCAGAGTCATCAAAAGACCAAAATAGGCAAGGTATATTCTTTGAATTCAATGGGCTCATTATATTTACTTGAGATGCATTATTCTCCTCTGGAACTAAGACTTGTAAGTCAGCAGAGCATGAACTTGCAAGAATAAGAAACAAAACGCTTCTTGTGCATTTCTAGAAATACTGGTAAGTCGCACTGTTCCATTGCCTCCCTTGATTCCAAGAGTCATTAATCTTGGCTATGAGAAAAGCAAGGCCTCATACCAGTCACAATTTGGAGGACACACGACCCTCTGGAGACCTCTGTCCAGGCTCTGCAAAGTCATGTCACCTTTGTAGCATTGCAACTGCATTTATAGAAGGCCATTCCATTATGATATTATCCCAGAGAGCTCTGAGTTGTGGATAACATGGCAAAATCAGTGAGTTCGCTGAGTACGAGCTCATTGGCTTGTTTAAGTGCCTTTCTTATTCAGAAGCTGTGGTGTGTGAAGTGTTTGATGTTGAATGATGCACTGTATGTCATCCGGTGATCATTTTGGTTATAATACTAAAGCATTTCATACAGAGAAGGCCAAATTGCACACAGAATATATGCCTTTACTAGTGAGGATAAAGTGCTGTCTCCTCCATCGTAAGAGTGGTCCAACGAAGTCATTCTTTCACAGGGAAGCAGGTTGACCTTTCGGGCAGTGGGGCTACATATGGGTTATGGTGGTAGTGTCTGGTTTTCCCAGATTTCACAGACTCAAACTCCGTTCCTATTCCTGTTCCCCAAACTCCTACTTGTAAGATTCAGAAGACTCAAAAGTCTACTGGGGGGTAGCATACCTCCTCTCAGAAGCAATGTGAACTGCAGCTTGAATCACTTAGGAGACTGCAGCTTTCTCCTGAGCCTATAGGCGAAAAAGGTTGGTGAAGTTGTTCCTGAGGAAGATCACATGACGTCACTGGGCTCTGCATCAGGAAAGGTCATGACCTCCCTCATCTGCAGGATGATTTGTATCCTTAGTGTGAGGGATCCCAGGCAGCATCTCAGAGGTCCGGCTGGGCTGCCTGGGCCACTGAGGGTGAACAGATCTCTTTTCTTATCAGATAAATCTCTAGATTTTAGTGCTTCAACCTAAGCAGCCTAGGAAGTTTCTTAGAAACATCTCCATGCCTGTTCACAAACTCCCCATTGTTCCAGTTTACATGGAGGAAGACCCTTTAAACTGTATGTTCCAAGTAGGATTCTTCTTGCAGGGTATGCCCGGTGCAGCACTGCTTAATCTACTGATGAAACCTCAGGGAACTGTAGCCACGTGTGTTTCAAAGGCTCATCCTCTGGGGGCATGGCTTGCATGGGTCCATCTTTGTCCTGGGTTCCTCCCTATTCTCTGTTCTGTGAACCAGAACTTGGGTAGCTTCCCTCTGCTCTGCCCAGTGTCAGGATATCTCAGCCTGGAGGTCACGTATGTACAGACTACAACCTCGAAAAGTCATGAGCAGGGGACTACAGATCCCTGTTCCATATATTAGTAGTATTTCCTTTGGTTATGGACCCAAAAAATTATTCTGGGTTATGTGAAAGCTCTCTTTTCAGTGTTTCATAGCTTCCTTTTTCTCAGCCATGAAGTAGCACCTGTGTGCACACCCTCACCTGTGCAGGGGACACATCCTCTCCTTGCTCACGCACAATAGCAACAATCGTTAACTTGCAGTCCCATTTAATCACTGTTTTCATTTGCGTTTTCCTCATAATTTCTCATGCTGAGGCCCCTGTTGCATTCCTATCTCTATTTTTTGTGCACCCTTTTAGGAGGCAGCTGCTTATAGCATTGGAGTATTTTTAAATCTATTTACTTTCACTTTTCATATTAAGCTGAATTCCTTATATATTATGAATGTTAGTTACTTACCAGATTCATTGATTAAAATATTTTCCTTATTATGTAGGCTATCTTTTTAATATGTTGACTGTTTACATGCTAGCCCTTTTTTTTTTCTTTTTTTGTTTTACGTTAATGGAACAAAAGCAAAAATAGTGGGATCTTGGTTCTTTCTTAATGGCAAATTATTCATTATATAACTTTCTAAAAATATCAGACAATTCAGTTTTGCACCTTACATTTTGTCTATTTTGTTATTACTGCATCACAAAGATTGATCTATGTTCTAAGATTTAATTTGGAAATATATGACTTAATACTGCTGACCCATTGCTTGCACAGTCTCAGGGCCGTCAGCCCCTGATTCTAGAGTCACTCTGCAGTGGGGAAGAGCCCACCAACTGAGGAAGCCTGCAGCCTGGGAACGGGGCGCCCCCTAGAGGATTCTCCTCTGGGTCCTCAAGGCCCTCGAGACTGCTGAGGGCTTGGTCAGAGGCTTCCCACCCCAGAAATGTAAAGCAGTGATTTTCTGTAAGAGCCAAGTGTTCTTTTCTTCACTGTCACGGTGTAGGAAGCCAGCCTCTTCCATAGCTTTAAGTTTACAGGTCACATTTCTTTATTCACCCATTTTGAACCTGAGGTTTCTAGAAAGCAGCCTACAATGTATATTTAATATCATTACTGATATATTTAGTTCTATTTTTCTAATTTTTTAAAGTTTGTGCTTTTTTGCTCCTAAAATATTGTTCTTCTTATTTTGTACTTTCAGTTTTTAATATTTTGTTTTAAAAATCTAAATTGAAAGCAAAATACTGCATATTAAACACCTTACAAATTATGTTACTTATTAAATTAGGTCAATAACCTGTACAGTTAATTAAACTGAAAGAAGCTGAAAATAATAATACATAGCCTAACTAACCTTTAGAGATTAATTTCTTAAGTAGATATACGCTTTTATTTATACTGACAAAAATCCTGAGTAGATTCTAATCTGCTTAATAGTATAATTGAAGAATACAGTCAGATTTATATAAAGCATTCATCTGACATTTATTGAGGTTTACGTTTAGTTGTTCCCAAAAAGCCTCATGCAGTCATGGGGTGGCTTCTGCGCTTGGTGATTGACTATTACGGGTCTGGGTGCCGCAGCGGGCATAACTCTAATTTTGGGTCTGGACGCACCCTAGTCTGCCTTGGAACGTCAGGAGGGCAGACAGGCCGGCCGGCTGCCTGAGGCGCTGCCACTCCCTTTGCTGTCTTGCGCTTTGCTGCTGCCATTAAAGGCTGCTCTGGCAGCTGCCACTCTGCCGTAGAGCCAGCTCAATAAGACCTGAGACCCCCCTAACCGCGACCTAAATAAACCTTTCTTTCCTTCATTGTGGGTGTTTGATATTTTGTCCCAGGAATAAGAGAACAGTAACAGAGACAACATTGTGCACCTATTTCATGTTGCAAAGATTATCCAAATTGTAAAGGTTTCTACAATAAAAGCCAAATAATATCTAACGTTTTTTGACGATTACTGGGATTCATGAATTACAATTACATAATATGAAGTAGGTGAAGGTCAAGATTAATAATCACTTTTACAAATCACTTTTACAAATTTACTTAGCATGTCCCCTGCACTGGTCAGCATTCTAATGCTCCTCCGTTACTGTACTGAGGTAAGTATTCACTAGTCAAAAAGGAAGCAGTCTTAGAAAGAAGTTTTCCTAAAACTATGAAATTAAAAAAATGCAATTTCTGGTTTTAATTGCTACAAAAATAAAAAGCATTAACAGAAATGTCTAATATTGGTGACAAAATAATTAGAAATTCTTAACTGCTGCTTTTCTTTGTCCGGCATGCAGTAACTCCCAAAGTCCAGCAGGCCTTCTAGTGAGACTTGGCAACCCAAAATGAGCGGAAGAAATTCAGTCTGCTTCCTGGGATTTCTCATTGGTTTCTTTGTTTGATCAGAGTCCAATACCATGCCGGGGAGGAGGCTCAGCGGAATAAACGCTTCCCTGGCAAAGTCCAAGACTTGTTTCGTATGTTTTTTAAATTTTGGAAAAAACTTAAAAACAACATTTGAGAGGTATGAAAATGAAATTTCAGAATTCAGGGCCTAGAAATGCAGTTCTACTGCGGCAGCCCGCTGTAACCCACCCCCGCGGGGTGTGCGGCGGATTCTGCACAGCAGCCGTGGGGGCGAGCCTTCATCCTCCTGAAGTCTACGTCCGATTCTGGGCCACACCCAAAGAGAACATTTCGGATGGGCAGGCGACCAGACGGCCCTCAGAGCATAAAATAAGTGTTCTCTCCATTTAGCAAGAAAGTCTGCATCCCCTCTCTACGATATTCAGTCCTCCCTGCATCTGTGCTTGAGTGATCTTTGGTGAATGCATGCATACATTTTGATGTACTGGAAGAGACACATTTGCTGGCTTTGAGAGTTGATTTTTATGTTACATTTTCAGGGCGCGAGCACTTCAGCTGACAGTCTTAATTTGTCCTTGAGCACAGGAGTCACTGGTTGGGTATTTTTTTGTTTGGAAAGGAGCATCCAAGCTTGGATTAGCGTGAGGCCTCTGCTTTTCCTCCATCCAGATATTTTTGGCTTCAATTCAGATGTAGAGTTAAGTGTCAGTGTGACATTTCACGTGATATCAGAGGTTCACATCTGCAAAGTGCTTTCTAGCACATTTAATCAGAAGTTAACCTCACAATACAACATGGAATTGAGGATCAGATCATTCTGCTACTGTTTCAAAAAGTTTTTTTTTTTTTTAACAAAAATTGTTCTGAGAACTCTTCCTTATAAAAGAGGCTTGTTAATGATGTTCTAGTGTTAACATGTTTTGAGGCCCACAGGATCTCTAAAATAGAAGCGTTAGTAAACTAAAATAATTTGTGTACATTTGAGAGATCCTTAGCTTATATAGATGTTAAGTTCATACATTTTACATGAAAAAGGTATGTGACAATCTGAGCCACTTAAATACTTAAGATATGGGATCTTGGGCCAGGGAGATAGCTCAGTAGAATAAGCGCCTGCCTGGCAAGTGCAGGGTCCTGAGTTCAATCCCTGGTACAGAAAAAAAAAGGTCAAGATATGGAATGTGATTTAGCAGTATCTTTAGATGTTTCTTCCTAGTCAGGGATGCATATTTGGTTGGATAATAAATTCAAAGAGAAAATATTTAATACTGAAAGTTTAACTTCATATTTTCTTTAATGCAACTTTCAAGATTTAACAAAATATCATTTTTACTCTATATACACTGTAAGAGAAAGTAAGAAAATTCTAAATTTCTAAAAAGAAATTGAAGGGATTGATTTTAAGTCTGTAGTCAAATTATTTTTCAGAAAAATAAACATTTGTAGTTAGACAAATAAGTCCTTGTACTGCATCTAAAATTTTTTTGAATAAAATCAATGCTCAAATAAAAATATAGAGAAATGACCACTATCAATATTCATACAAATTTATATGTAAATTCTGACTTCAGGGTTCATGTTTAACCATTTTATTCTACGGCCTCATTTTCATTTAGCTAAAATTTATAGTTAAAATTGAAAATTTATATATGTTCATAAAATATTTGTTGTTTTGTGCAGCATTCTAAATTCAATATAGTCAGTAATTTCTTACAGATTCTACTGGTTATACATTTGCAATTTTCATTTGAATAATGATGCAATGTAAGGTTGATAAATGTAAAATCTGATAAACAGACATCAACTCTGGCCTAGAAAGCAGCAAGTTCCCAGTAAAAGCAAGCCAGTGCCCAGTGGTGTTGGTGACATCTCATGCCATTGTCCAAAAGGACTGGAGGTCCTGAGTAAATGATTGATTGATAGGTTGGTGCAGAAAAAAGGAATGCAGATACAGGAGGTTTGATTTTTTTTTTTCTTGTATTTTAGGGTAGAGTTTACAGAGTGTTCAGGGTCTCACTACTAGATCAGACTCATAGTTATCTGGCTGTTTACAACCTTCCAAGAGCTGTGATTACAGGTGCCACCATGCCCAGTCTGAATTGCCTTCTCAGCGTGCCCCATTGCCTTCTCAGCATGCCCCAGGAATAAAGCCAGCACAACAGGCTGGGTCCCTGCTCCTGCTTGCAGGTGTTTTAATATGCTGAGCAATAGCTAATTGGCCATGCCTTAGAACTTTTCATAAAACTGGGAAGTAAGGAAGTCCTTTAAAATACATGAAACAAGTCACAGTCATGGTGATACCTGAAAAGAGCACAGCTGTGAGCATATTTCTAAAAGTTGGAAGAAAATAGGATTGAATTATAACACAAAATATAAAATAAATTTCCCTGAGTTCATGCTGAAAAGAGATAATGATTGAATAGGTAAATAATCTGAGGGAAATAATGATTTTCCTATATAGAAATTTCTCTAGTAATTTTTATGGACACCTGGAACCTCAACACAAGGAGATGAAACACTGCTGCCTGTTTCACACGCCTGTGATGCCGTGCAGGGTCTTCTCCCATTGAGTACAGTGAAGAAAGCAGAGGGCAGGATGGTTTTCCTCTGGGAAAACCTAAAGAATGCTACTTAGACTGGAGAATGAACTTGATTCAAAGGAAGTAAAAGATCTAGATAGGATATGTTGCAAATGGCACTGAAACCTTGTGATCATCCGAAACATTCATCACTCTGATATAATCATAAGAAATCAGCAGAAAATTCCAAATTGAAGAACATGCTAAAAAAAAGTCAGTACTGCTCCTTAGATCTCTTAAGGTAACCAGGAAGAAGGGAAGGCAGCGATATTGCAGTATCTAGGAACAGTCTTAATGACTGAATATGCTTGTATTTTGGAAAACATAGAGAACACTGAATATAGCTGTGGATGTTCAAATGCATAGGGAGTATTGGCTAAAACTGAACATGTCAGTTTGAGTTAATTAATTCATCCAATTTGACAAGTTCATCTTATTAATATAACAGAGGAATTGGTGAACTATTAAGGAATTCTCTTTGCTAGTATCATAATTTTGCTATAACCAAAATAATAAGGAATTAAATGCTTTACAATTTAGGACCAATTCACATTAAAAGAATAAATGAGTATAGTTCCAAAGTGAAGCATTTATATTCTTATTGTGCCTATAGTTGATAACCGTTACTATTTTAATTTTAAAGTAGTTATCATATAAACATGCTAAGTAATCACTTCAGCCTGAAAAAAAAGTAATTAGAATTGCTGAGATTTGAGACCATGAATTATGATTTGAGAAAGTTGATTATTTCATGAGATGTTTCAGCGAGTACCTCTTACCTATTACATTTTTCTTACTCACTGCATGAATTATTTTTTCCAACCAAGTAACACCCAACCCCCTCAAAAAATGCTTTCTTAACCAACAAATATGTTTAATGTTAGAAGTCAGATATTTAATAGGAAGCAGCAAAATTAATCTATGATTTAGATATAGACTTAATTTTTAAAAATTACATTCCCAGGTACAGAATCTCTCTCTGGTGAACATATTATCACATCATTTACTTTAACCAGGAATACAAGGATGATTTATCATATCAAATCAGTCAGTGCGATATATTGTACAACACAGTGAAGGACAATAACCAAAAGACTTTAACTGATATAGAACAGGCAAGTCATAAATTTCATAATGTACTTGCAGTAGAAAGGTAATACCTCAGCATAACAATAACTACAGATGAAAACACTACAGCTGACATCATACTCAGAGGTGAAAGTCAGGAACTTTTATATTAAACCAAGAATGAGGCAGAGTATTTAGCTTCACCACTTCTACCTAATTTGGTACTAGAAGCACAAAGAAGACCAGTTGAATAAGAACATGAACATGGAGTAATATGTTTTATATTTTAATGATTTTATTGAGAAAGAAGTAACAATGAGATAGTTTCAAAAGTTATAATGATTAATACATTGCATATTGTTGTCTTTGCAGTAGTTATTCCTAGATTTAATATGTAGAATTTTTAATTTTTTATCCATTTTAATGAGAAAAATAGCAATAAAACAGTTTTAAAATAGGTTAGTAGGACAGTTGCAATAATTCCTACATTACATATTGTTGTCTTCATAGTGGTTAGTCAGAGCATAAGCTGCAGACACGATACATTGTCTAAACGATGTTGGTACAAATCTTTATTCTCATTTAATTAAAAAAATGTAGTTCTATATCTGTCCTATTTTGTATATACATATTTATTTTTTTTCACTAAAAAATGGTCCTTTATTTATATCCCTCTTTTTTTGTTTTGTCTTATCAGAGATGGGTGTTCCATTGCTGTTACAGAAGCTGTATTTGGAGAAGTCTTTGAAGGACCTTTTCATACTTGATGCTGGTTCAAATACTGTAGATACTCGAGGTCAGAAAAATACCCCATTATAGTCCACAATAGTAGATTATCTGTAGGACTGGCAATATCAGAAGTTGTTGACTTGAGCCTTTTAAGCTCAGCATATTTATATGGATTTACTTTTTGTACCTCATTTTTATACTTTTCTACTAAATGGTTAAGACCAAGATAAAACAACATCTATATAAAAAGAAATGTAACTTTTGTATCTTCCAGGGTCAGGCAAATCCCCTCAGGATTTACCCTGAAACCCTGTACAGCAGTTTTCAGATCTTTTGTCAGTGTCAGCCATGTGGATGAGTCACGACCACTGCTTGACCAATTTGCTCTCTGTGAAAGCCTGAGAGGATGTTTTCTCTTCGAGTAACTCTCCTTAGGCACACTATATGGGTAGCTCAATTGCTTAAAGCTCCTGCTTGGGCATACTCAGTTGGGTGTAGGGGGCTGCAGTTCAATCCCCATCTCCACCTGCTGCAAGAGACCCGCCTTTTAGGTAGCCTAAGCCAGCCAAAACAAAAAATCCTAATATGTAAAAAGTTTAAATATTCCATGAAATAACTAAATAGTAAGCAACTTCATCAATGTCTTATTACATAATATTACCATGCATAGTCAGCTGAATTTCTGCCATCACTATTAAGCAACTTGAGAAGAAAATAGATAATGATCCTGAATATAATGTCATAAAAAGCTTAAATAATAGAAGTAAACCCAAACAAGGAAATGATTGTATATTGAAAATGAAAAAATATTGCTCAAAGAAATCAAGGAGGATATAATTAAATTAAAGTATCTGTGTTTACATGTTTAAAGACTTAGTATTATTAAATTGTTCATACTACTGAAAGGATCTACAGATTTATTGCAATCCCGATAGAAATCCCAGATATATCTGGCAGAAAAAAAGAAGCCCTATGATTCATACAGAAACTCAAGATATGTTGAACTAATTCGAGAGGAAAATGTTTGAAGTGTTAGCCTTATTGATTCTAGTTTCATTTACAAAGTAAATGAAATCAAGTCTACTTGGACTAGGAGAAAGACAGTGATAGAGGTTAATGCCCCCAAATGGAGAGTCTTAAGAGAAAACTTGTATGCATGGTATAAGAACCAAGATCACAAAGGGCATGATGTAGGCCAGGATGTTGTCTTAAACAAATGGAACTGTGTGAACAGGGAATGCACTTGTCAAAGAAAGTCAGACTATTAATCCGAATGCCACTCTGTTAGTAAGCTTTCCCTATATCATGATGCAGTTGGCTCACAGTTTGGGGGTACTCTTGCCATGTTCAGCTGCCCCCCCAATGCAGGTACATCATTGCAGAAGGGTTGCTTAGTGAACCATGGCTAAGAAGCAGAAGAGATGGAAGACCGTGCATAGCATTCACCCACAGTTCTGCCACCCAGAACCGCAAGACACACAGAAGTGTGACCCACAGACACCCTTGGCTGCTCCCCAGTCAGTCACATTGACGAGATCAAGTTGAGTGGTCATAATCATGAAAGCAATTCATAATGCACAAATCTAAGCCCCAAGAACTCTTACTTGAGCATTTGAAAGAACACTTTCAGCACAGTGGATTTGCCAATGTTTCCTCAGGTATGACACCAAATTTCCAATAAATAAAAATCCAGTGCAACTCAAGCTATAGGAAGCCTATAAATTTTTGATTGTGAGAGAAATAATATAATAGGAAAATATTTTCATGTCATACCTCTTACAAGATTAATATTCTGGGGTCCAGGGAGATGGCTC
>PVKA01005893.1:13265-87543 GCA_004027165.1 Ctenomys sociabilis
AAAAAAAAAAAAAAAAAAAAAAAAAAAAAAAAAAAAAAAAAAAAAAAAAAAAAAAAAAAAAAAAAAAAAAAAAAAAAAAAAAAAAAAAAAAAAAAAAAAAAAAAAAAAAAAAAAAAAAAAAAAAAAAAAAAAAAAAAAAAAATCAATATTCCAAACATGAGGATTCTCCACAACTCAAAACAAAAGAAGTGACTTAACTTGAAAACAAGCATAGAGCTTGAGCACACTTACCTACAAAGAAGGTAAATGGACAACAGCTAAGTTAAAAGAGACTTTATTATCCATAATTATAAGACAGAAGCCAGTCAAAACTACAATGAGGCCCAGTTCTGAAAATAAAACAATACTACAATGAGGGTCAACCAGGTGGCTCAGAGGAATAACGGGCCTGCTTAGGCAGAGCGCATGGCTAGGGTTTGATCCCCTGCTTGCAGTGCCGGCCCCAACGCCAGGGGGCACTGAGATGGCAATTGAGACAGGTTACAGCCTGAAATTCCAGCACTTGGGAGGATGAAAATAGGAGAATCACTGCAAGACAGATCTACATAGTGATATCCTGTAGACCCTGTCCTAAAATGCGTTAAAAAATAAATATTAAAACTACAATGAGGTATCCCCTTAACCCTAATTTGTCGGCCTCTCTCTAAAAAGATAGTGTTAGTGAGTGTGCAGAGAAGTTGCAACACAGGCACCTGCTGATGGTCATGTGGTGTAGTCCATGGATTGTGGAAAATTGTGTGGAGATTCCTCAAGAAATGAAATATTGAACTGCATCGCAAGAAATTCAATTTCTAGGAATATAGTCATTATGCTCTTCTTATAGGTGAACAATCTCAGGAACTATGCACACACACACACACACACACACATACACACACACACAGAGTCTCACATAACATTGTGTATATTTTCACATCTTCTTGTGTCAAACCATCTCCAAAGGATGAATGTATAATATAATGCAAATATGCTGTAAGTAGTTGGTGTACTATGTTGTTTCAGGAATGACAATGGGGATCAGTGTTTGAGTATGTGTTTCAATTTTGCAAAGTAAAACTGTCCCAAGGACCTGTTGCACAGTCATGTGGATATATTTACTGCTATGTAATTTTACACATGAGGAAGATGGCGAGTTTAGTGCTTTGTGATGCTCACCCTAAAAATGCTTCCTTCTGGCTTACTAATCTTTGCTGGGCTAGGTGTATTATCTCTTTTATTAGACACATACAATGTTATAAGTAATTTAAATAATTGAAATATAATTGGCAAAATTAAATTTGAAGGTCAGTGAAGACTGTGTATGTACAGAACTGGTACAGCACTCGTAAATTATGATGCAGTTAGATGCCTCTAGCAAATAATAACTTAGAGGTGTATAATCACTGCTTCAGATAGTTTTAGTACCAAGCCTATCCCATTTGACTCACTTGACAAGCTATCCCTTCTATAAGCTCTTTGTGTGTGTGTGTGTGTGTGCACACGCACATGTTTGCATATGTGTGTTTGCCATACTAGGGCTTCTCCAACCAAAGGCCTTTGGCATGTGAGTCTGCTGTTCTATCCCTGGATTACCATCTGATACTTAGAGTAGTTTGCTTCCTATTTTACATTTAACCTTAATCAAACCATGTTAATAAAGTATAAGATCCATGTAAGTCAAGCCACTGAATGTCATATTTGTCATCATATTCCCTGTGTATTTTAGTGTTTATCGTATGGTGAAAATTCCTCAAATATTTGTGAACTAAATGAATTAATTTCAAGCAAGACAAAATAGGATCTGTTCATTTTCTGGTATTTCTGCACATAAGATTCAGATGTCATATTGTTCTAAATTATCCCTCCAAGAATGCTACTGGTTGTAATTGTAATATGAGCTGTGCGTGGGGAAGTGTAGGCTGAAGTTCACCCTCATAGTGCCTGGAAGGCTCCTAGCAGGGCTGTGTCACAGTCACTATGATTTTGCCTTGTGGCAGAGCCTGTCTATCGCCACTGTCCACCTGCCTTTGTCCTCTCTTTTTGAATAGTCATTTTTATTCAGCTGAACTCACCTTTATCAAGTGAATGCCTGCCATAATGAAAGGCATTAATCAAAGCTGAGCTGAATATTTAAAAGCCGTTTTAATGAAAAGTGTCTTGACTAAAGTTAAAATCAAATTGAGGGCAGGAAAACCTCAAGGCTTTCTTTCTGTTAAGAATATACTTTCCATTATGCCAATGGTTTTTACCAACACTTCTAATTCAAACAAAATTAAAATTTCAAGAATTTATGATAGTAGGTTTAACTTACAGTTTAATAGCACACAAAGTAAGATTAAGGGATTAGAAATCTCTCTGAGGTTACAATGAATTTGTGAGATGCTTATAATTTTGTATGTGAGTCTATACCTTTCCAATGTTTTCTGTCTGTAAAATTATTTTGCATAAAGCTTCTTTAGCTAAAAAAAAGTTTAAATGAATTCTACATGTTCCACTGCTTTAAAAGAGGACCTCACCCTTAGGCTCAATAACACATAGAAATACATCCATGAACATACTGAAATCTTATGAAACCAAAATCTATATATATTCTAGTTTCTTACAATATATACACTAGTATAAATTGTATCTGTAATATATATTCTTAAAATATTTCCAGTAGAGTTTAGAATGATAAAGTGCACTGTGAAGCACACACACATACTTATGCAAATATATATATTAAAAACTTAAAGTGCTTTTAGTAGGAATAACTGTATAAAACAGCTAAATTCCAAATTTATAGAAAAATGAAACAGTAAATTCTGAAATCAAAATAGTTAAAGCAGGGAACTCATGTTATTTAAGATAGCATAAAGAAATGTTTCAAAGGAAATACTTAAAAACAGAGAAAAGCAATTGGCTCTATGGAATAAAATCTGGAAGTAGGCCATAAAATTTTAAATACTTCTAAAATATGCATTTCTAAATATGTGAATCATAATAAAATTTCACATACCACATAACCTACTTTAAACTCTTGTGGTTTATCAACAGAGGAATTTTACCAAATTTGTACTGAAGTACATGCCCTGCTCATAGCTAATTGAGCTCCCTAAGGAAATCAGCCAAATGTCCACTCATCTGACTATACATGTGCAATCTTTTTTATACAGTCACTACAAAGAAAACTATAAAGATTTTTAGATACAGTAATTTTTAGATACAGTGTATCTTTTTGTTGTCCAAATTCTCTGTGAAATTGTTCAGACTAAGTCAGACCACAGCAATGGGTGTAAGTCACTGAACCTCACAGTGTCCCATGTCCCTGGAGACACTCACCCTTCCTGCCAGGCTTCCATGGGAAGAAGCTGCTCGTGAGCAGAGAACTGTATCTGCCTGGATACAGGCGGACACACAAGCAGAGAACACAGCCACAGAAGCCCTAGGTAGTATAACTGGAACCAAATAGAATGACCCCCATTTCTGTGAGCACAGACACACTGTGCTGCCCCACAGAATAGAATGCTGATATGAATATATCGCTTAATACATAGACAGAAGCATACTGATAATTGAATTTAAAATTATAGTTTCCAAAATCTCCTTTCCACCTGTTTTTCTATTGCTTCCAATCTTTTCTTTCCACTATCAGTGTTGCTTGTTACAATTATAAGAACATTCACGCACTATATGTGTATAACATTCTACTTTTGCTAGATTAAAGGTTGATGGAAATAGTATATCCATTCCTAAGTACCTCCTAACTAATGTAGATGTAATCCTGACAATTATGACATGATAAAGAAGAGAGTCCTGGGTTGTTTAGCTTTTCGTCTTGCTTTATTTTAGGACATAATTTAGCAATCCATACATGTATTGTAGTTATCCAGCCAGGCCTAGGCTAACAAACGTGAGAGCGTGTTTATGTGCACGCATGCGTGTAGCCAGCGTGAGTATCAATCTGCCACATTTCCCCATAAAGTATTTTGTTTACTTTAGATTTCACACCAGCCACAAATCTGTGTCTCATAACTTCTTCACCAATTATGATGTTTTAAGGGGTCTGAAATTCTGTCAATCTAAATGGTAGGAAAATAAGTGCAGAATCAGTTACTTTATAGAATTAAGATGAATTCCATTTCTTCATTCTAAAGTATTAATTTCTTTATCACAACACTTTGATAAACAATGTTATCGACCTGTTATGGTATTTATTTCTTCTCTAGTATTTAGATAAATTTTATATGTTAAGAACTTATCTCCTATTGTATGATACACAACTTTTTCTTTGTAGTGAAGTTTATCAAAAATGCTTTCCCTCTTTGAAAACATTTTTTCAGAGTTTGAATTTAAAATTTTAAGAAATTTCCTGCACTTCTTTTTTAAGTAAGAAATAAAATACTTTTTCTTCCCCTAGATCATCCATAAGTCACCCTGCTCATAGGTGAAATATAGTAACATATCCATAACCAGTAACACATATCTTGGGTTCTGTTTTTCTTCCTGCTCTGTGAGGTTAACCTTAGGAGAAAGACAAGATATTCACATACTCAGCTTCCAGCTCAAATTGCGCAGTCAGTTGCAAGTAACTAAATCCTGCAGTGGATGTGCACATGAGGAAGGGAATTCATCTGAAGTCAGCTCCAGGCCCATCTGTCTGGGAAACCGGCAGAATGAGTAGGCCTGCACACCAAAGCCCTTTGGAATTAATAAGACCTAAAGAAACCTTACTAGTACGTACTTTCTATGTGCATTATTTTTTTAACAGATCACAATTAGTTATCTGCTTTCAGAACTTACAGAAATATTTATGGCTTTGGTTTTTTCTTGACTTGAGTTAATTAAATATACCTTTTTTTTTTTTTTTTTTTTTTTTTTTTTTGCTGAACTGGGGATTGAACTCAGGCCCTTGTGCTTGCCTGGGAAGCACTTTTTCCACTGAGCCATCTCCCCAGCCCCTAATTAAATAAATCTGATCTCAATTCTAAATTATGAAGGTTCTTGGAGGGCCTCCAGATCAGTAACATGCCCAAGCTATCTTATGTTCTAAACAATCCATTGGGAAGGGCAGGATGAAAAAAGCAAAACGAAGCATGTACACTTCAAACCGGAAATGAGCAGCATTTATCAGAACTCCTAGAACTCCTGGTTATTCGACAGACCTAAATACGTGTCTCCGAATATCTGTATGTAAGGCTGAATGATGTCAAATGAACCCCAGAGTAAAGCTGAAAATTAAGGTAGTCCCGGGCCATTTAAATACTCTACGTTCATCCACATTGGGAAGTTAAATGGTTGCTAAGCAGCTTAGGGTCAAATAGTTGAAAAATTATAATTTTTGGTGAAATGGGGACAATTAGAATATTTGTGAAACCTTTAGATTGAATTACAAAACCCTTTTTTATACTTAATAGAGCAGAATTTGTGCTATGATGCTACATATGTTGATGCTCACGTACTGTGTGCGAGAGCGCGTTTACGCACGCGCATGCGTGTAGCCAGCGTGTTTAAGCAATCAAGAGGGTCTGAAGCCAGGAGGCTCGCATGCTGTGCTTCAGGCTCAGACTCCAGGGCTGCTGTGAGCTCAGGCATCCTTACTGTCTCGCTTGTTCTTCCTAAAGTCACACAGCAAGTCCGTGTGTGCTGCTTCTATTACTGTCATCGCAGACATCTACAGTGTCTAAAATATCTCCTGAGTTGTTTACTTGTTATTAAATTACATATTTTAATCAAATTGTGAGTTGCAAGAAATATCCACAAAATGATATAAAGTCTGGTTAATATGCTGGGCTTTGAAATGAATAGATTTTGGATTGAACCCCTGCTGTCACGCTTGGTAGCTGGATCACTACGTTGCACTTAGGCACCAACTGTCCATGATAAAAGACATGATATTTTTCTGCACGAGCATTCTCATCCCTGGTAAAATACAATTACTCATTAAATATTAGCAATTTGTAATTGAAGGAAAGTAAATTATTCTAGCATATCTTTAAATTAATTCACAAAATATAAATAATGGCACATACAGATATTTTTCCATTTGATAAAATTCAGTGCATGAATAAAGATCAAGCTTATTCTACATGTAGACATTCTTCATGGGCATAAATTCACAATTTTGCTTTAATATAAATTCCAAGGAATAGAAAACATGTTTTTTCAAAATCCTTTGGGTTTAAGTGACACTACATGTAATCTCACTGTTACTTTTCATTGTCCACATGACTGGATTTTGGAAAACTTAGGAAATTAGTAAAACACAAACTTAGGAAATCAGGTAAGTACACTTGTGGGTGTGTCTGCAATCCTGTTTTGGGAGACAGCTGTCAATTGGGGTGCATCCTGAAGGGGCAGCCTGACCTGAACTTTGCCTCCTCCCTCCAGATTGGGCCCTAACAGAACAGCAGAAGAACAGAGTGAGTGAGGAAGAAGCCTGTGTAGGTTCCTTCCTTTGTTCTTCTCTGTCTCCATCTCTGTCTCTTGTCCCACCCCTCCCCCTTCACTTCTGGCATCCATGGTATGAACAGTTTTCTTCCTCCTCACCCTTTCTCCTAATATTTCTGCCTCTGGATGGAAACCTTGGAGGTCTTGAAATGAAACAAACTTCCCAACTTCTAATTTGCTTACTCTAAGCATTTTGTCCTCCAAAAAGAAAAGCTAGCACAGATACTGCCCAAGGTGTATTTCAACTAGGTTCATGATTTCAATGTAATTTCTTTGGCAACTATTCTCAAAAGAGTTTTATCTGAATCTACAAAACATAAAATTAATTTGAAAATCAAATTACATGGTGACATATTCTCATTAATGCAAATGACCCCTATCAAAATAACAATTATGTTAACATAACCACATATCAAAAGAGGCAGGAGAAAGACAGAATGAGTTTGTAGAAGAAAAAAGAAAAACAAGGAAAAAGGGCTCTCTTTGCCTGGCTTGTGTGTGGCTCTCCTGTTATCAGTTTGTTTGCTTATTCTTCTGCTCAGGTAGTAGGAGAATACCTCTGTCCACAAGGGGGAAGGGTAACGCCAGCTTCACCCCTTCCAGTGAAACTTGGGTTGATTCCCAATTTTAGTTATGTTCATGATGATACTGGGTTGGATACATTCTTGAACTACTCTGTTGATGACAGTCACAAAAGCATAGATGAATATCTATCTAGAAACAGATGAAAAGTGACCTTGAATTTCTAAATCCAGGTGATTTAAAGGATGGTTTCAATTGAAGCAATTTGTCCTTCACTAATCAAGGAATTTACATATAAAAAGATAATTAATAATTTCAAAACACTAAAGTGTCTATCATTCTTTAACGGTTGATGCCATCTACATGTTAAATGGAAACCTAGGGCTCTAAAGAACTTCCTGTCTTCAAAATACTAACATTGGCAGATTCCATACAAATACTGAATCACTGATGATTTTAAATGCAATTGACTTCCTTTCAAATTTTAAAAGATGTCAGAGAAAAATTTAAAGACTCTACCAATAAAATTTATTTTTGTTTTATTGAAGTACAAATATCAATGAGATTGATTTAAGATACCTTGACAAGATGGATTTGATAAATTAATACATTGCAAACTGTTTTCAAAATGTTTTGGCATCATAGAAGGTGCATACATGATATTATACTTACAGACATTATTATACCTTATGTCTCTTATCAGTAAATAGAGTGTAGCTCTTTGCGTATCTTATTTTTTATACCTGAATTACATCCAAGATTCAATAATTAATACTTTCTACCTTGTTATTTTCCTAGTGGTTGTCCATAGTACTAGAAGCTGACATAATATCCTGTCCAACCACCATTAGTGCAAATCTTGCCTCTCATAGAATTATGTAGAACCACAGTGTTATCTATCCCAACTGTACTGTCTATACACACACATCATGATTCTTCCTTTCTATACCCCTTTCTTTGTCTACACCTGTCAGAGATGGGCACTCCATTGTCCTTCAATTAACTTAGGTGCTTGAACTTGACACAATCCAACACAGCCAACATTTTGGTCCTAGCGTTTCAAGGTCAGCGAAGACTCAGGACATAGGAGAACCTGTACTGCAACATTATGAAACTCAGTTGAGCTGCAAATTTTCTGAACAAGGAGATTATGGAGCCACAGAGGAAAGAGACTGAAGTTCTACAGTGTGCTTGGGGAGAGTCACATGGAGAGAAAACTTTCTCTGAGGCTCTCACAGAGAGCAAACTGGTCAAGCATTGGCAGTGACTCATCCATATGGATGACACAGACAAAGGATCTACAGAATAATGTACAGGACTACAAGATAAACCCTGAGGGGACTTCACTGACATCATAAAAAACATAAAGCACATGTGTTGGTATATAAGTTTTGCTCTATCCAGGTCTTAACTATCCAGCAGAAAAGTATAAAAATGAAGTATACATCGCAGGGCCATAATATTAAGTTGAGCTGTAAATGGCTATGGTCGACAACTTCTTCGGATAACTCACTATTGTTGTGGAATGCTGGACTGTGTTGGATTGTGTTGTCAAGTTCAAGTACCAATAAAATTTTATCCTAAGCCCAACCTTTAACTCTCAAGAATGAGATAGGAATATATAATGGTATTAAGGTACAAACTGAAACTGAAGCCTGATTATTATAAATTAAGTCAAGGATTCTTACAAACAAATATGCATTTATGTACTGCATTTACAAACACCTACATTGCCTAACAGGAAGATGTAATTTCCTTATTTAAATTAATTGTTAAAAGTGAACATGGGAGACTTTATATATGACAATTTTTTTTTTGGTGGTACCAGGGATCAAAAGGACTTTGCACTTGCCAGTATATAGCAATTTTGGTGGACTAGACTATAAATTTTCAAATCAAACAGATGTAAATTATCATTTTAATTGGTTTTCTTACAACCCATGAGAGAAAACTTGGATGTTTGGATTACTAAAGGCAATAAAATGACATTCATGCAAAATATTATTTCCTAATAAAAGAAAAAGTGAAATGGATCTTTAAACATGCATTATGTCTGCTTCATTGCCTCTATTTTTATGTGCTCTCCCTGAAATTCCTTTGAGAAGATAAATATTTTATACACAGCCGTGGATGACAGAATCTCCCCCATAGCTCTGTGTAGAAGTCAAACGTGGTATCACAGAGGACTTCTGTACACTTTTTAAGAAATTAATCATCACTATCGAATTTCTAGTGATTTATAAATGCTCCAATATTTGTCTTAATGGGTGTATAAAGTTAAATAGCGCTGAGGTGAATATTAATTTTTGCATCTGATATTGCTTAACAGTAACTATGTTAATCTCTCAGATTTATAATCAACTGTACCGAGAATTTGAGCTACCAATTCATTTTCTTTAGGCATGTTTGTATCAAGGTAGCAAATTTATAGGAAGCTCAGTAGTATATGAATTCAGAATATGCCAGAAGTAAGATAATTTAAATATTTTGTGATGCTTACTCACCCCGATGGCAGGCTGCTGGGTTTTTTGGTGACAGTAAAATGTGGGCTAGTTTTGACTCAAAGGCATTCACAGCATGTTTGTGAATTATGTCATCACAGAGACACAGAGGTGTGCAGATATTTATTTTGCTGCCTTCCTTTGGCAGTATTATCCAAAGAATAGAATGCTGAGATTTAGAAGAAACGTGGAGCACCCAGATTGTGTCTTTTCTTTTTTTTTTTTGGAATTAGGGATCAAACTCAGGAGCCTGCACTTACCAGGCAGGTGCTTATGCTGCTAAACTTTGTCCGGATTACTCAGACTGTATCTTAAAGGCATTCAGTATCTGATGAGTGAATCCAGTGTTTGGGATCTTTCATTTCTACTTCAAACATCAAATATGAATAAGAAGGAATTTTCCAGAAACTATCTTTTCACTCTACTCTTTGTTTGGTAAAAGTTCTATGAAATTGTGTGTATGATTGAGGAAGGCCTTAGGGAAAACATTTTACTTGAGTTTAATTTTAGTTATTCTTTCTCCAGAAAATTAAGTTTTTTTAATACATACAGTACTAAGCCGTTTGGGGTGGGGAGCACAGACAGAGTCCAGTCTTCAGGCCATGGCTTCTTCCAGGCAGGTTCCTGTTGGCAGCTCCTTTTTGTCTGGTTCTGATGAGAAAACAGACACATAGGCCAACGCTAATGCTCTACTTCCTTAAGGTGTTATTTCTGGTAAAGGGAGGAAAAAAATGCTCACTCCAAAGAGTTGCTCTCAACGTCTGTTTCTAAAAACTGATTCTCTGCGTCATTTCAAGTCAGGCTGGGGAAAGGCAGAGAATATAAAACAACTTATTTGAGGATCTCCTCAGCCCAGTGGTTATCAGCCTGATGTAAGTTTTAACATTTCAGGTGCTAGAGATGAGATTTTATGCTCCTAATATTTGTTTCTAATGAAGACACATGAGTGCTTATTTTATGAAAGTTATCTGCCTTTGCTTATCAAAATGTTAGGCTTCAGAAAAATGTGTACCCACTAATGAAAGGATAAATAATTGTTATGCAGTCATGCAAGGAGACAGCTAGGAGATGGGGGCCAAGGCTATTGTTTGTGGCAGGAATTTGCTAATGATGTTATAATGTTCCCTTCACACCTCATCTTGGCTAGGACAGGGCCTCGGGCACCTAAAACCAGAGGAACAATCCTAAGTTCAGGCTCCCAATGCCTCTCGCAATTTTTTATGTGTATTGTGATATGAAAATATTGCAGCATGGTGTTCGTCCCTGTTTCTAGCTCTTGGAGATGTGCGGATGGATGCTGTTTTCAGATAACAGAGCAAATCAGCTCAACTTGAAATTCAGATACACAGTGATCAGTATTTTCTCAAATAAGGTATAGGAAATATATATTTCCATACTGAGGATCGAACTCAGGACCTTATAATTTTCAGGCAGATCTTAAGTTCCAGAGCCCATAGAGTATATAAGGAATATTTATACTAAATGTTACTTTCTTTTAGTATAAATAAAAGAAGTGAAAGTTGGAATTTAAATAGAAGTGAATTTAAAAGAAGTGAAGAATTTAAAGGAAGTGAAGTTGGAATTTAAATAGAAGCTTTGTATCCATGAAGTAGGCATTTATATTTGGAAGTGGCTTTTCTTTCCATTTATGAAATGTCATCATTTGGCTCAATTTGGTCGTATGTGTGTTTTTGACCTGTCTAGGGATTGGTACAACAGCTATATAATTTTTTTATGTATACAAGATACTATCTAAAATAGTGTTTAAACATTCAATAATTAACATTCAATATAGTAGGAGACACATTGCCATTAATTCTGTCCAAAGTGCTCCCCTCACGTCAAGTACTCACCTAACTGTCCCTGGGACTTTCTGCAGGGGATTTGGAGTCCTTTTCCTGAGTGTCTTTAGCTGCACTGTTACAGCTGGCTTGATGTTTTGAAGATTCAAAATGTTTGTTTTCCATATCATTTTGAGTTTGGGGAAAATCCACAAGTTGCCCCATGCCAAATCCCGTGAAGTAGGTATGTGAATCACTAACTTTTAAAAGTGCAGAGCTTGTATTTAAAAAATCATGTCTGGTAACTTGAAAATTTATACATTCATTGAAAATGAGTTTTGTCCTCAGGATAGTAGAAATCTACAGATTTATTTTTTTCCCTTTTGGACAGAAATGGGTATTGAACTTAGGCCCTTGTGCTTGCCAGGGAAGCACTTATCCTACTGAGCCATCTGCCCACCCCGTTCAGTTCACCATCTAAATGTATACCCAAAGAAACCATAGTACTAGGGCTGGCGAGACAGAACCATGGACTAAGCTGCCTGCTTAAGCAGCACAGGGAAAGGAGTTTGATCCCTAGCATCATGTGCAATGCTGGCTCCACCTCATCCCCAGGGCGCTGAGCCAGCCATGGAACCCAGGCGGGGTGCCACACACCTGAAATCCCAGTGCTGGGGAGGTGGAAAACAGGAGGATCACTGGAGTCCTAGATGCATAATGAGACGCTGAGCCAAATAAATTAAAAGAAAGCCAAAAATAAAAACAAAAACAAAAACAAAGCATAATGCTCACCAATGAGCTTGCTAACATCAAGCCTTTGTTTCATTTGAAAAACTCTTCTAATTGACACTAATCGTAGACAAAGTGATACATCTCCCAGCGTATTAGTAGTTTCTATGCAGTGTTTTACAGTGTCTTAATCAACTTTCCAGTGTAAGCATTAGCTGCCAACATTTTCAGATAGATTTTTAACTGTTGTGTGCCCAAATTCCTATGAAGTTTTATCAGTGTCCGGTGAATGAGCAGATCCCTCCTCACTACTTTGCGCTCTTGGTCCACACTAAGAGCGCTCACAGCTCCACCTCCAGAGCAGCACCCTGCTGCCCTCTGTGCCAAACTCAGCAGACGCTTCTGTCACAGAACAACTTTTTAGTTTGCCAGCTGCTTTTTTTTTTAGACAAAGTAGCAGGCATAAATTTCAAACTAGGTGTACCATGCCACTTTAAGAAGTCGTATAAAATAACACTATATTATGTTGGTCCCTAGAAATGAGAAACACCCAGAAAATTCTAGACATCTGTCTTCCAGAGAAGCTACAATTTCTAGTCTTATTCTTGACTGAATAACTAAATAAGAAGGAACAGGTTATTATTATTATTATTATTATTATTATTATTACTTTGTTTGCTTCACTAAGCCAACACCTGATGTCCACTGATGATTCCTGCAGTATTGTGGCTAGATACTGTAAATATTCATGGGGTTTAATGTGAGCATTCTATTTTCAGGAATCTAAGTATTGTAGATCATACCAGTATTACATAAGAATAATGCATAATTTTGTCATATTTATTCTAGTCCCATGAAGAAAACATCTGAGATGCTCTTCTATTTCTTTGTTTAGATTTGCACTTGCTCTTAAAATTCATGAAAAAAAGACTATCCATTTGGATTGCTGCCCCTGTGTCAGATCCTAACATGGTGAAGCCCTCTATTCAGGGAGAACAATCTTGTATTTTTCTGAGAAAGAAAACATTCATTACAGTTCAAGCCAGTCTTGCAAAGGGTATTTTGTTCCATAATTCCAATGACAAATGGCCCTGGGAGCCTTATTGATCTCACAAACACTCCGAAAGGCCCCTGGCGCAGGGTAAGTGGCCCCAGGAGCCCACACATCAAGGGCTTCACCCCACAGGGGTGACAAGGTTGATGGTGGAGAGGAAGTGTGGCCTCAAGAGGGGTGAGCTCATTGGAGATGCGTGGACAGTGGCCACCAATACTGTAAGCCAAAGTAAATTTTCCTTTCTTAAATTGATCGCTTCAGCGATTTGTTACAACAATGGGACCCATACCGGGTCTGCAAGCAACCCTGGGGGAATGAGCCCACAAGCACATAACTTGCTAAGAAGACAGTTTTCTAAAACCCATATTTAGTTAGCCTCATCCTGCAATTTTATCATATTGGCAATTAGTAAGTTATTAGTTTCCTGTGTACATTTATTGCTAATTTGAATAATGTAGATGGATTTCTGATGCTAATGTGAGGAAAACTCCATTAGTGCTTGAACCCCAGAACCGTGGCAATTTCCAATTTCATTCTGATGTCGCCAGTGAAGCAATAAGTGTTGTGAATGGAAAAGTTTCAGTATTTCCTTTTTTGTCACCTGCATGGCTAGTGACAAAGGAGAACAAAGATGGAGTGTACCAAGGGACACTTCTATCTTCTGCTCCAAAACACAACAAAATGTCAGTTGTTTCTTAAGTACAGCACAAATGTATCCGGCTGGATTTGCCATCGGCCTCCATGTTTCAAGAATGCAATCCTAACCACCACAATTACTGCCATTCACCTCAGCGGGCTCCCTTAAATTGAACCTAATTCATGCTTCTTAACACGTAGTTCTTTTCTTCCCCAAGTTATCTACTATCTGGTTGTTTTCACTTACTGTACACTTCAGAACAATCAGCAGTACTCATTCTATTATACTTATCTTTTCCTAGAACTTATAAAATATTCAACAGTATGTAAGAAATTGAATGAAGAAAAAAATTACATTTTTTGGATCTATTTTACTATTCGCACTAAAATAAAATACTTAAAACTTTCTTTACTTTGTATGATAAAAGAAAATTGGGATCATAAGTACACAGTTGTAGTCAGAATAATTTTAGGTCAGTCACATAATTGTCATAGCAAGTATAAAAAATAAATATGAAATTCTAGATATCTAAATACTAAAATGTTTGTCGTGCTTATGCATTGCTGTTTGGTACTAAGGTTCATTTGGAACACAAATATTCTCTAAGACTTCACTTCTAAGGAAGCTATTATTTTGATATTAATTCAAATCTTATTAATATTTAGTGATGTAGTTAACATCTTTTTATTTGCACTTAATGGGGTCACTTTTTATTGCACTACTTTCAAATCCAGTTGACTTTCCCACTTGTCCACCTGGTGTGCGGGACCGGGAGCACCGGAGCTTCTTCTCCACTACAGCGTGCTCGAGCACAGGCACTCAGGCTTTAACATGTTCACCCTCAAAATCCTCTTCCACTTTATGGCTTTAGATAAGGCCCTGGAGCCTAACCTTCCTTATTGCTAGGCCCAAGACAGAATTCTTTTCTGATATGGGAACTTTAAAATCCCTCTGGCCCCTTCCTCTAGGAAACAGAGCTGTTGTGTCCCTGGAAAACACATGGCCTCCGCTGTGGGAGTGCCCCAGGCAGAGGCCAGGAGTCTACCTTCCTGCCTGTCTGTGTGATCTCTTCCTCCTACAGGGGTTTCTGCCACCGGGAAACCATCCAGCAGGAGAGGATGCGGTGAACAGGTAGCAGACTAAGGCTGGAGCACACAGGAAATCTAACTGGGAGAAATACTCCAAGTGCACAAATGTCTACGACTAATGAGTGGAGCAAGATGTTTCCTGAAGAGTGACAGTTGTGGAACATAGGAGCCAACCTGACATCAGGCTTATAGCTGAACACAGTGGGCCAATCAGAAAAGCACTATTTTTAATCCCACATTTGTATCTAAGGGGAAAACACAGTAAGACACTGTTCATGATACTGCGAGAATCCAAGTGATGCTTTCAGGGCATTTTAAATCTGCCTCAAGTTCAAATGAGTTTTTGACAGAACAAATGACCCAGTGCTTATTTGCATGAAGTGGAAGCAAAGCAAAGAATCTGAAGCAAAACCCCCTTCTTCACCTTAGCCTAGGCCACTGTGAGCCTTTTCCCGGCCAGCTGTCCTCCTGCAGAGCTCACCTCCGTTCCCAACCCCAATAAATGTGCTCCTTCACTGCCTTCTCTATGTGGCTTGTCCAAGTTTTTGTTCAGGACATTAAGAACCTGGAGAGAAGTCTTAATCTGGGAATAGTCAGACCGGGCACTCCTGAGCTGCTGCTATGCTGTCCAAAGCTATGAGCTACACAACCCCTCTTTAAAAATAAATGCTCAGCCTCAAGTAATTACTTGTATTACCATACAGTGTAAGCCTTCCCTTTCCCTCACTCTAGGTTTCACCTGAAAAATTTTCTAACTCATTACTGCATTTTTCTATCTTATGTTCTTACTTCAAGTTTGAGCAGTGAGGTCATGTTTTTACAGAGAGCATTTCTCATTTCTGATCATCTTGCCATCACATTTTGTCTTCATGTTCTGCCCAAGTTTAAAAGCTTGCATCAGCCAACACCTTAGCAACAGATAGTTCATATATGTAAGTCTCGATGTCTATAGAACCTAGCACACTGCGTGCAACTCCTAACTCTAAATAATATTTTATTAGTTTGCAATTTTCAGGTAAACTTGCATGAGAAAAACAAGAAAAATATTCTAAGACACATATGGCAACTATCATTATTTGTAAATATAATATCTTAAAAAATATGGCCTTGACTCCTCAAACACAACTTGAATTTGAATTTAAGTTTCTATCAGAATGTGAGAATGTTGATCTTGATTTTTAGAGGATGAAAGCATTTAGAAAAAAACACCTCAAATATTTTTAACATTAACGTGACTGTGGCCATGTTATGGTAAATTTCATGGGGATAGTTACACAAGTAATAACTGACATGTTCGTTTGGCGCTTTTTCCTTTATTCCTCGTTATGACCCAATTTCAAGGTTTTATTAATGAAAATGGAATTGGAGATGCAAATCAGTTACTACTTAATTTATCATGCTCTTTGTATAACTGACTTGCAACTAGAAGTACATCAACTCTATGTTCATATATATGTGCGTTACCAACGTGCCGGACTTTATTTACTTCTGTTAAATTACTGAAATTAGTAACATTCAGAGGAACCTTAGGCAGTCTGTCCAATGCGGTCTTGCAATTATTCCAACCAGCACTGTGCGCTGTTATGCTTGATGCTACAAAATATTAATAAGGTTTCTTTGTTCTAAATAAAATCAAGCTTGGGCCAGCCTAATAGCTCAGTGGACTGAAGTGCCTGCCTAGGCGGAGTGCAGTTGCTGAGGTTCAATCCCCAGCTTGTTGTACTGGCCCCGCTCCTGGGGCGTGCTGAGACAGTGACTGAGACTGGGCATGGCGGTGCTCGCCTGTAATCCCAGCTCTCGGGAGGCTGTAACAGGAGGATCATTATGAGTCCGATCGGTGGAGCACTCTATAGACCCTGTACTAAATGCAGAAGAAAAAGAAAAAATCAAGCTTTACATATCTTTATGTGTTTCAAACATCCAAAGAGGATCTCCTATTTCAGAATTCACTTTTAGTTGTACTTTGTATTTGGTTCTGCGTCTGATTCGGCATTGTGTAAAATCTGTGAACTGAGCCTAAAATCAGCTCATGCACTCTGTTATCTAATAACCTTCAATTGTGACGGTGATAGGCTTCTGCCTGGAATGGCATCAAGCTGCTGTCAAAAAGGAAAAAGTTCCAGTTCTTTCAACCAGGTAGGAATGTAACTTTCTATGCAGTGACACTTTTGAACTATACTTGGTTAAGGTGAAATACTTCTCTGGAAATATACAGACATTCCAAAAAAACCCCTAATTTTCTCCATTCACTTGGCATTTGAAGCCCTGCTGCTGCTGCTGCAGAACGGGCTCTGGTTCTTGGTCATTGCCCTGCCATGGAGTGATTCCAGTGATTCCACTGTACCGTGTGGTTCACATGGAAGTAACATGTAACCACAGGACACATTTATATGTAAAGGAGTTGATCTAATTCCTTTGTTTTGTCATTTGTCCCTGTGTTTATGGTTTAGATTAGTAAGCCACAAACAGTAAAATGAAGGATTAGAGAAATGTATCACAGCATCAAAATAATGATCAAAATTAGGGGAGATTGCGCATTGACACGTGATTTTGTAAAACAAGCAAATTAGCCTTTGTAAAGGAAAGGAGTCTTGCGGGCAGCACACAGAGCAGAGAGAAAATTTACATGAATAGTGGAAGGAAGTCGGGGAAGTAAACAGGAGCTGAATTATATATTAAATATTAAATTTTTGGTTTCCATTGCAGGAAGATATGTATATATATATATACACATTTTTTTCTAAAAACCTAATCACTTCAGCTTTTTTGAGAAGCTCCTCTCAAGTGAACTACAGGAAGATAAGTTGGACACTTTTTATGCAAATATTGAAAGGTTTTGAGATTTGGAAAATATTTAACATAGCTATAAGGAATGAGGAAGAGATAACACTCCTTAAACAAATGTTAAAAAGATGAAACAAACTTATGGACAATTAGAATTCCTCCTCCCCTTACAGTTCGGTGGTAAGAGTTAATGTTGCAATGATATCCACAGGAGTAATAAGCAAGGGTGGGAAGATACAGAGCCACTAGGGTATTGGCGTGAGGTCACAACACATTGCGCAAGTCTAGAAGGGGGGCTCAAGAGTGTGTTTCAGTCCCATGTGTGCTAGCGGTGGAGTTAAGACTGCGTAAAATAAATGATTTATGCAAGAGGGGGATGGTTGTGGGAAATAATAAAGATGTGAGCTCTGTAGTACGTATGTTGAATATTTCAAAATGTCAGAGGACTCCAGATTCTTAGGATTTCAGACAGAGCATACCAGGTGAATATCAACAGCTTACACATGGCCCTAGGCATCCTTTTGGTTAATGAACATGAAAGAAAAATAATTATTTTCTGAATAATGGTGATTTTTGCTCCTGAACTTTGAGATAGTGAATACCTATTAGACTGATCCTTTCAAACAGAAAAAGGTTGCAGATAACCTATTTCTTGTGCAAAGTTTGATGAGTGATAGCCTTCAATGACATTTCTAGAATAAGAGGCATTTTTTGAGGAAGAGTTATTTTCAGGGATTTGTTAACAATTATTCCATGGAGAAACTTTCTGGTTAAAGGAGGCAAAATAACTCACATTAAGTGTCTGATATTCAATTGTAATTGGCTTATGTTTATATCTGTCTCCTGAAACTACTTGCCTTGCTTTATTAGGCTGTGTCAGATTATGAACATTTCCACACAAGATTATAATCTTGCCAGAGTGTGTTAATGAAATAATAGAAAGGATATTTTCAAAACTGTTAATATCAGATGCACAGAATAATTATTACTCTGTCCAGGACAAAAGCCCATTCTTCTTTCTTTGTCCCTGAGTTTACATCTGTATTTGAAATTACAAGGAAAAGTAATGATAAAAATTTCTGCATTAATATTCATATATTCCTAATATCCTGTCAGTCAAAATGGTAATTTTTCATGTGGGGGCAACCAGCTGGTCTCCCAATCACCTTGTTTCTGTATATAATAAATGGCTATGTAAGGCTTGCTCTGAGTCAGACACCCTGTGCAGCACTTTCTCAAGAGAACATTAAGATCCAGGAACACCATGAGCTAGAGGTCACCACTGTCTGTGCATTCCATTAAAGCCATGGAGTACGGTGTGTCCCCATGCTCCACGTCCTCACTGCACCCTGCAGGTGCAGGCTGAGCTCACTGATCCACCTTCTTAACAACTGTCTTGCAAACTGTTTCTAAGGCTGCAGGAAGTGAACATCTCCATCATCTTCAGAAAAGACAACCTCTAGCATTTCTTTTTTTGTCCTCCTTCATGCTATTGAAAACAAAATATTGGATCCGAAATCACAACCCTTCCTTTGAGAAATGTTCCAGTTATTTGTATAAAATCCCCATATTCTATTTGGCAGTGGATCATTCTGAGAATTTGTGGTAAGTCTCTTTTGTTGATGTAAAACTAAAGCTGACATAGGGAAAAACACATTAGCCTTTGTTCATTTCTATGATAGATTTTCCATAAAATCAACTATAGGTGACACCCTTGTTTGGGAGGTTTTAGGTTAGAAAGAAATTGAGTGTGGCATGCAAGGAAATGTCAGTGGTGTTCTAGAGAAGAGTTACTTGAACAAACATGATCACATGTGATACAAGCTGGAATTTAAAGCATGATGTGCGACATTTGGCTTTTTAATAAATTTTAAGGTTCTTCAAGAAAACAAAACCCTGCACACTCTCTTAGCCTTCCCTATGGATGCATGTTGAAAAACACAGGAGATATGTTGGACCAGGGAAGAGAGAATCGAGCAGGTCAGCCATGCTTTATAATCTTTGCACTGCTTAATACTGAGTTTGTGAAAGAATTGAAAGTGACAGGCAAAACCAAGGGATATTACAATCCAGTACAAGAAGTTCAAAGAAACTTAATGTACAAAGTATCAGAACAAAAGTCATTATTGATGATAACAAATGACTGTAAATTATAGTTACAATTGAAATGTTCCTGGAGAAGACACTTGGCATGTCAAATAATTGCCAAAGTATCACACGAATCCTCTATGCTTTCTGGCTTTTGAAATGTTCACTGCACCATGATGTTCACCTTAGAGATATTGTGAGACCTTCAGTGTGGGCACCATATTTTCTTTTCAAGAGCCTCAAATTGAAATAGACAAAGCTTGTGAAAGGCTCTCGAGCTGGGTGATTGCTGGCCTGTTTAAGTTCTCCACATGCACTTTCATCTGATTGGAGTTCTGTAACTTTTCATGTCTGGTGTGAATCTCATAGCACAGCTCTTCCTTAGACTCATTGTGTTAACGCACTCAACGTGCAGGATTGTTATGAACAACCAGAAAAGCATTCTAGAAGGCTACTGAGAGCATACATGCAGTTCCCATATGTTTCGTTCAGAAAAATCTATACTCTAGAGAAATAATAATAACTAAATTTTAAATAATAAATATATATTGTTTCAATAAAACCTGTATTCCAAGCTCTGTATTATGATAAGAAATAAAAATATAGGTAATTTCATTGGTTGGTCTATTATTTAATTTCAAATAGCTATAATTTCATTTTACTAATCCATTAGTAAGCAATCTCTAAGCTAAAGGAACTTTTGCTATCTTTTTATTGCCAGCATTAGATGTTTTGCTGAGTAACATGAAAGTAACCAATATAAACCCAAACATTTTATAAAGATTTAAAACATATAATAGAATTAATAAATGAAAGAATTATATTTCCATATCTTAGGAGAAAAACTATGCAAAAATAGTAAATATAAACAGGTCTAATAGGATGCCTTTGTGTGTGTGTGTGCGTGCATGTGTGTGTGTGTGTTTGTGTGTGTGTGTGTGTGTATGTGTGTTGAGGAAAAAAGGGAAATTTTAGAGCTGACTACATTAACGACTGAAACCAGCAATGTCAACATTTGTGTGTGGGCTGACAGGCTGCAGAGTGAGAGAGGAGCCAATATTTGAGTCAGGCCCAAAGAGCTTCAATACCCTTTTCAGAGTTCAGCCTTTCTCCATTACTACAAGACTTTCAAATGATGAGATAAGAGCTACCACATTAGAAATGGGAGTTTGTCCAGGGTACTATAAATGTTAAAGCCATCTAATAAAGATCTGTAAAAGAAAATGTATTTAGTTTTTGGCCAAACTGCTGACTGCCATAGTCCAATTAGATCAACATATGACCTTGACTCTCCCACCCCAGTGGGTAGGAAATTGGTCTTTGACTTCAATAGGAGACAGCTGAGGAAGAACTGGGTAACCCAGCAACACCAGCAGAGCCTATTTTGATCTGTCAAGCTATTAATGTGAGTGGTATAGTTAGGCACCAAACTCTGATAATTTTGTATGGAAAATTATGAAATAGAAACGTTTACACTTAAAACATTTTGCTTTAAATCTATTTATAAAATGATAGTTCCACTTCAGCAATATAAATTATTTCTATTTTAAAATTCACCAGACTTTACAGCATTCATATTTAAATAAGTTCAATAGATATAATTATTTATAACAGAGGAATGATAAAAATAAGCAATATTAGAGTACAGCCAATAAATAAATTTAATTTACTTACAATTCTAGATTAAAATGGATAAAAATAATGGATAAATATTTTTCAATAAACCTAAATAGATATGGTAAGGTAAAACATGAGATTAACATCCTTAGAGAAATGCTGAGATACTGAGAAGCTCAGAAATTTGACAAAATTATGACGACATTGTTGTATCTAGTTATTTTTTCTTATTGTAGGGTACATGTAGCTTTTATTGAAAAATAATATATTAACAAAGAGGTAGAGAGAATGTGAGAGGAATAGAGGGAACGGCTGATTTACTGTTTTCCACACAAAATTAAATATATGAAACATGTACACACGAATCTAAATGTTTATGGAGCTTATAAATTTGCCAGAAGAAGGTGGGAAAACATTTGAGTAAGTCTTATTACATTACAGTTAAATAGCAGGAATCCAATAGTAAAGAATTTGATCAATGGCTGAATGAAAGTTTTGGTCACAACCAATGTTCATAATTAAAATGCAAGTCACACAACTGGAAGCCATAATCATGATGTAATTACTTAGTCCATTATAGAAAATGTTTTGTAAATAATAAGCCACGATAGAAAAATAAGGAAGTATAACAAGGAAATTTTATATAGGCAAATTACCTGTAACTTATGACCTGTATGAAGATATTTATCAAAAAATATGAATATAATATAGAGGAAAATATGTTGCCCTCAAACTCAGTAAAAGGCAAAAGATCTTAATATAGGCAACACTGAAATTGTCTCAGGAAAAATGGCCAAAACAAAAAGCAGTGTACTCATAAATTCATTTGATGATTTTAGAGTTATTCATATATTTGCTAACTGAAAGTATGTAGAATCTATTATGCATCTGGTGAAAATTCTCCTTGTAAAAAATGGGGATAGTATATGTAAAAGCCGACTGACTGAGACCCACAGGCACATGGCTGTGCATGCGCAGGTACAGTGTGCCTGGGGCATGTGGCATCAGCAGCCTGCCCAGTGGTGTGGAAGGCTCTGAAGGAGCAGCAGGGAGCCAGCAGGTAGGCTCGGGGAGTGCCAGCAACAGAAGGCGAGGCCTACCCTCAGCCACAGCGAGCTGAATGAATGAGAGGATACGATATCAGATCTTTTTTTTTTTTTTTTTTTTTTTTTTTTTTTTTTTTTTTTTTTTTTTTTTTTTTTTTTTTTTTGTCTTTTTGAGACAGGGTCTCACTATGTAGTTCAGGCTGGCCTTAAGCTCACTTTGTAGCTTAGGCTGGTCTCGAACTCACAACAATCCTCCTGCCTCCACCTCCCGAGTGCTGGGATTACAGGCATGCGCCACCATGCCCGGCTCGATATCAGATCTTGACAGAATTGTGGCTAGTGACTATGAAAAGAAAAATACCTTTTCAATAAAAGGAGATCACAGAAAGGTCAATCCAACAAGTACAAGATGAAGCAAAGAGGGAGATTGCTTGGTATCAATGAGAAATCTGAAGAATGCAAAAGCGATGAAAAAGAACAAAACATTTCACACAAAAAATGCTAGAAAACTTACCAAGCATGGCTAGATATCTGACATATGAATAAATGGAGTGTATAGAAAACTGAATTGCCATCACTAAAATAAACTAAATCAAGATGTGTAGCAATCAAAATTTCAGGAACTCAGCACAATAACATAATATTAAAGATGTTCAAAGGGGATTAAAGCACCTGTTTAGGCAGACACAGGACCAGGATTTAAACCGCGAGTCTGATCTGTGTAGTGAGACCCTGTAGATCTTGTACTAGATACAAAAAAGCTGTTAGAGAAGGAAAAAAAGAATCATACTTAAAGGAAAGTCCATCAGAATAATGTAAGAGCACTCAACACAAACGCTCATGTCAAGAGCTTGGAGTAAAGTATTTCAAGTCCTGAAAGAGAACAATTCTTAGCTCATATTGATTTATTTTTCTTACAAAATTGCCTTTCAAATTTAATGGAGATATAAGAAACTTCTATGACAAAAAACAATTGCAGAAATGTACGACTACAAAACCTTTTGATTTCGTACAAAGAGTATTAAAAGATATTTCAGACAGAGATAAAAATGATCACAGCTCCCAAAACAACAACGGAAAGAAAACTCCAGGTAGAGCGAGCAAGTAAATGGAGAAGGGACAGGGGAATTAGTGAACCAACAGCAAGACAATAACACGATAAAGCTCAGCAAATGTATATTAGTTATAACCATTAATGCAAATGGTCTCAATTCACCAATGTAAAGAAACAGACAGACAGAATGGATGAAGAAGCAACCCAATAAAATGTTGCACGCAAGAAACACATGTAACTCAAAAAAATTCATAGACTGAAAATTAAAGGATGGAAAACAATTCTTCATGAAATAGGAACCCCCCAAATACCAGCTATTCTATTTGTGGACAATGTACATTCAAACCAAGAATGATTAAGAGATAAAGAACATGATCACATAATTGTTAGGCAAAAAACTTCAAGAGAAAGAGATGACAGTCACAAATGTGTATGCACCATACATTATACCACCCAACTTTGTAAAAAATATTAATAGAAAGGAAAAATCAAATGAGCAATAACAAAATTTTAAGTTAACACCCCATTATCACAAAGAGTTATTTCAACTAGATAAAAAATAAGCAAACGAGTGCAAGAATTGAACTAAAACTGTAAACAATCGGGCTCAGTAGAACCTTACAGAGAGTTTCACCTACTACTATATCAGAGTGCACTTCTCAGCTGCACATGGGACATAATCCATAACAGACCATCTACTCATCCACAGAACGTGCTTAAGTAACCGATGAGGAGCTGAAATTGCCCCATGCATACTATCTAAACATAGTGCAATGAAATTGAGCATTAATGGGAAAAAGAAATCTCAAAAAATCCATAACTGTATGGAAAATAAATAATGCCCTCCTGAACAACCAACGCATCACAGATCAAACTAAAGAAGAAATTTAAAAACATCTATAATTGAATGAAAATGCAAATACATTATACCAGAACCTATACGGCACAATGAAAACAGTGATAAGAAGGACATTTATAGTTGAAGTCTCCCATCAGGAAGGCAGATTGAGAATAGCAAACAACAACGTGTAGCACCTCAAACTTCTAGAAAAAGAAGAGCAAGACAAGCCTACAGCCCATACACAGGAGGAAATCATAATGATCAAACAGAAAATCATGTAATTGTGATTAAGCAAATAATAAAAAAAAAAAAAGTCCTAGCTAACCTTCTCAGAAAAGTAGACTAACATTCTTGCATTGAGGAGTGAAAGGCTGAAATCACTACAGAACCTGTGAAAATTCAGAAGATAATCAAGAACTATTTTTAAAACTTTTACTCTCCTGAGATGGAAAACAGAATAAATGGAGAGATTCCTAGATGCACATGAATTACAAAGCCTAATCAAGAAGATACAAAAATTCTTGAGATCTCAGTATTAGTTAATGAGAATGAAAATGTAATTAAAATTTTACCAGCAATGATAAAAGAAGTCCGTGTCATGATTGAGTAACTGTTAAGTTCTATTAAAAATTTAAAGAAGATCTAATGCTAATACTCCTCAAACTCTTCAACAAATTTTTTTTCTGTATTTTAGGGAAGGGTCTGGGTCTACAAGGTGCTCAAGGTCTCACTGCTAGATCGGACTGGTAGTGGTCTACCTGTTTACAGCCTCACAAGTGTTGAGATTACAGGCGTGCACCACCATGCCCAGTCAGAATCACAGTCTCAGTGTGCCCTGGGGGTGCGACTGGAAGAGCAGGTTTGGGAATCAAACCCTTGGCTCCTGTGCCTGCTTGCAGGCACTTTAATCCCCTAAGCTATTTGGCCGGCCCTTCTTCAAGGAAATTAAAAGAGAGTCAATTAATCTTTAACACATGACTAGAGACAAGTATTACCCTACCCTTATACCAAAATCAGAGACGCATCCAATAAAGAGAATTATACACCAGTGTCCCTAATGAACACAGATGCTGAAATTCACAGTAAGATGTTAGGAAAGACAATTCAGCAAATTATCCAGAAGATTATATACCATGAACAAGGGGAATTCATCTTAAGAATGCAGGGATATTTCAGCATGTACAAATCAATAGACACATGGTATGATATCATCAGAGCCAAAGACAAAAATCATATGATCACCTCACTAGATGCAGAAACACTTTAGATAAAGTCCAACACACATACATGATTAAAACCCTACAAAAAATTGGAGTAAGTAGAATTTATCTAAATCTGATAAGGACCATTTATGACCCAACATCATTCTAAATGGATGAAAACTGGCTGTTTTCACTTCGTAATCAATAGCAAGACAAGGATACGTACACTGTCACCATTTCAACTCAGTATGTTTCTGGAGACATTAGCCAGAGCAATCAGGCAAGAGAGGGAAACAAAAAGAAAAAGCACTGGAAGGGAAGAAGTGCGTTTGTCATTAAGTGCACAGGACATGGCACTCTAACTGGAAGACCCGAAAAGTGCACCAAAACCTTGTAGAGGTTTTGTCTTGGCAGAACCAGGGATTGAACTCAGGCACTTGCACTTGTCAGAGAAGCACTTATTCTACTGAACCATCTCCCCAGTCCCAAACCTTGTAGATTTAATAACAAAATCCAATAGCAAGGCTGGATGCAAATAGTTTCAACTCTTAAACATTAATAGCATTTCTGTACGCAAATAACAAAGAAAACCTAAACAGAAATTATCAAAAACACATCTTGCACAAGTACTCTGAAAAAAGAGAATGAAGAGAATGTTGGAAAATGGAAGTATTTTCCCTTGCTCATGGATTAAAAAAAATACAATTATGAAAATAGCCATTCTTGCAAAAATGTTATACATATTCAATGCAATCATAGATCTAAAAAAACTAAAGCATAAATAAAAATTTTAAAAATTTCTGAAATTGATCTAGAACCAGAAGAGAAGAGACCTAAAAATGTAGTTCTGGACAACAAAGGAAGGCAGCAGGCACAACTGCTGACGTGAAATTATGCTATGAAGCTACTTTGATTAAAATCAGCGTGATATTGGCAAAAACAAAACAAAACAAAGTATCAGTTGAACAGATTAAGTAATAGAGATGCAACTACCAGGGCACATAACTTTGACAAAGGGGACAAACACTAGCATCAAGTTAGCCTTGTTAGTAAATTTTATTGGAAAATTTTCACATAATGAGGACTCAATTTAGAGTGATGTGTGTCACCAGACCCTAAACGAAGGTCAAAATGGATCAAACATCTAAATTTTAAAAGAGAAATACTAAATCTACTGGAGAAGGAAGTAGGTAAAAAACTTGAGGATGTACGGGTGGGCAGAGAGTCCATGAACAAAAGCAAGCTGTATGGGAAGTATTTCAAAGAAACAAAAACTGGGATTTCATCACATTGAAAAGTTTCTGCACATTAAAAAAATCACCAGCAAAGTAAAGAGGAAAAGTCAACTGTCCCTCAGACAAAAAACTTCTGTTTGAAACATATGAAGAAATTAAAAGAAAAAAATCAGCTCCCCAAATTTTGAAGTCCAAATTAAAAAGTACACATTTGAGATGAACGCACACTTTTCAGATGAAGAAATAAAAGTGCTAAATAAATACATGAAAAAAATTTGAAACTCAATGGTCATATAAGAAATGCAAATTGAGATGACACTGCGTGTCAATATCACTCCAAGAATAGCTATTATCAACAAGTCAGCTAATAATAAATGCCTGAGAGCCTGTGGGGAAAAGGGAACCATTCTCCACTGTTGATGGGAATGTGAACTGCAGCAACAACTGTGGAAATCAGTGTGTAAATTCCTCAGAGTTCTAGGATTGCAGGTTCTATTTAACTTAGCTGTCATCCGATATTTTTCCAGATGACCTGAAAACATCAGCCCACAGAGGTACATGTGCAACTACACTTATAGTAGCACAAATCCTCATAACTAAGGGCTGGGGAGATAGCTTGGTTGTCTAAGCACCTGCCTGGCAAGAGCAAGGTCCTGGGTTTGATCCCTGGTTCTGCATACCATGCTGGCCCAGAACCATGAGCACACCATGCCTGCCACTGGAGCTGGGCCTGATGACACACTCCTGTAATCCCAGAGCTGGAGAGGCCTGACAGGAGGGTCAGTACTAGTCCAAGCTGTGTAGGTACTCTGTACTAAATAAATAAATAAAATTTGAAATTATCATATCTAAATCTTGGAAGCAAACCAAATACCCATCAACCTAGGAATGGATAAAGCAAGGTGGTGCTTTTATACAGTGGAGCATTAGTAGGCTGTACAGAATGATGCACTTGGGCTTTTCTAGGTAAATGGATACAGCTGGAGAACACACTGGAAAGTGCAATAAATCAGACCTGCATGTGTAAACACTGTGTTGTCTCCCTCGTGTAAGATACTGAAAGAGTACATTGAATCCGAGAGCTGCAATAGGTACTGTGAAAGAACAAGCACCTGCTCAAAGCACAGGAACTGAATCGAGGGAGAGGAGAAAAGAACAAAAGGAGAAGGAAGGGAAAATGTATGGGTATCCACAGGGTAAGCTGGACAATTGTTTGCTTTATTTTACTGGTCTATTGAAAGAAACCATCAATGCCCAAGTTGTTTGTCTTTACTTACTTATTTGTTTTTGACTAGTTTTCCATACTTAGATCTGGTAATCTGAACAACCAATTTGAAGACAGCAATATGCAGTGTAATAGCCATTGTTGAATTTCTAATCTTGTTGAGTGAAAGTCTGTATCATTTCTCATTTTTTATTTTTATTTTCATAAAAATTTTAGAAATACCTGTAATGCTATATATGTAGTATGTAAAATATATGGGTATAAACAAACATGTGCATATATCTGTAAATAGGACAATAAGCAACTATCAGTCTATTAGGCTAAACTTACATTCATTTTTATGTCTCCTACTCAAACCTGCTATCACGTGATGATTTATGTCCCCTTTGTCTTGCTTATCTGCAACTTCCCATTACAGCAGTAAGAAATTTTGCTGTCTACTGTGTGCTTACTGTTTACTTCAATGTTGAAAGGAAAATATCAGAATTATTTATTTCTCCTCTTTTGGGAAATAATTATATTAAAACTTCAATGCTTCTATGAAATTTATTTTGCTTGTACTCTTACATATTTAACTCTTACATAAATTTACATGTCAAAATTTCCCAAATCAATTATATAATTTAGAACACATTACTTATATAATTATATTATTATATCATATATGTTTATAATGCATTAATGTTATTTTCTTAAATTTGAATTTCATCTAAGATCTCTTAACCAACAAAAACAATTCTCTTATCTGTATCTTCAGCAAAAGATTTAATTTTAATAAATGCTATCTGTGGGTATCATTTTTTTCATAGACTATGTTTTGATGATGTATTTAAAGGCTGCTTACAAAACCCAAGGACACATAATTTTCCTATATTTTGTTCTAGAATTATTATGATTTTGTTCTCAGGTTGTTTGCAATGTATTTCATGATGATTTCTGTTTGAAATGTAAGTTTGACCACACGATCTTTTTGTTTAACATGTGCAAGTTCAGCTTTTCTAGCACAATTATTTCTTCTTTCAATACTCTTTGCTTATTTATAATTGATCTATCTGGATCTGTCTTTGGTCTCTCTGCTCTCTACTTTTGGTATATGAATTTATTCTTGCTTTGATTAATTGATTTCTTAATCACTGTATTTTTACAGGAAACCTTATATCTGTTTGTCAAATCCTTTGAAACTGTGTCTCCCTCCTCAGGATAAAAACATATTTTGGCCCTCATTTTCATGTGAATTTTTAGATGCATTTTTAATATCTATATGCTTTATAGATTTCTGATAAAGAGGCTGCCTGGAAAGAAGGGCTGTGCAGAGGAAGCATGATCCTTGCATTCCATGAACACGAGGCAGCTATTCATTAATTCTTATTTCTTTTTTGATAGACTTTGTAGCTATTAATATCTAAATGTCTTCCTTTCTTAGATTTACACTTAAGTATTTCTTTTTTGGCATTATTGGAAATATTTTTAAAGTATCTTTTATGGTGCAATTTTTACATTTTTTAGATACAAATGATCAAATTCATGACAGGGTATTTCTAGCTATACATGGTATATATTAATTCTAAACTTGAGTAAAGAAATGTCTGATGATACAACTCTGAAACCAATTTAGACAATTGGTTAAATAATTATGCAAAATTTGTGATAAAAATGAGATATTCTTCTATATGCACTGTCAGTTTCCAATGTTTACAAAATAACATATCTACAGGATAGCATGTTTATGAGGATAAACTTCAGCAAGTAAAATTTAGAGGACAGTATAACAGACACACACTTAGTGACAGTACCTCAGCATCCATATTTATTCATCTATATATTTCTAATATCAATATCAATGTGAATGTCTGTCATCTTCATATTGTTTTAAACAAATTGTGTATAAAAGAAGCTAAAAATAACAGTAGTGTTCAGTTTTGTCTGTTTCTGGCCATTTGACAACCAAGGGATGAAACAAAATAAGTATTAACATTGCATCTCATTTTTGTCAAAGTCATTTATCATGTGTGTTGTTTGAACAATTAAGCTCAGTGGTAGGACAGTTATCTAGCATGCTCCAGGCCTGTCTAGACACAGTACACTACAAAACAAAGCAAGCTCAAACAAGTTTAAAATACTGAAGTGTTCAGAGAAACATTTCAAGTTTCCACTATTCAGTTTCAGCTTTGAGTTCTTACTCACTGCAGAAGTACAGTGCAAGGGCCAGAAAGCTGCTAGCCATTTACCTCAATGCTTCAGATTCTCTTTGTTCAAAATCATAAAAATAAAAAACTAAAGGACGACCTAACTTTGAATTCTGAATGTGAATCTTTGCGGTGCGTGTATGCTTCAAAAGTTGTGTAGGGTATCAAATATCCTCTCAGTCTTCACAGGAACTTGATCCACAGGGCAGAAAATACGCTCCGTTGGTGGAGAAAACATAATGTCTCATGGAAAGCTGAATGCTCTTTGAATGAAAACGTTTCCTCCTGTAATTATATTGTGTTAATAGAGGCAAACAAAGACCTTGCTTGGCAAAGTGTAGCGCAAGAGAAGTGAACCAGGAACAAAGTCCTTGAAAGAAGTCTAGTGAGGGAGTGAACACTGCCCATCGTCCTGTCTCTTGGATCAAATGGGTGGAGAACGTGGACTCATCCTCTTCCTCTGGTGCTGGGAGATCCACAGCAGTTAGTACCCACAGGCAATAGGAAGAGGAAAGGCCATGTAATTCTGCAGCGATCAAACACGAAGTCAGTTTCTCAGTGTAACAGCCAAGGAAAGGAAGCAACAAGAGGGACAAGGTGCAGACAAGAGCGCTAGCACAGATGTGCATTAACATTCGGGCCATTCCGCAGCCCACTCCAGGTCCTCCTGCTGCCAAACAGAGCAGCTCCGCAGTCTGCACTGATACGTCGACCGCCCTAAGCTGTAGAGCTGCGCACTCCAGGGCTCAGGCTCTGCCTCCTACACCAGAAAGGCAGTTTTACAGATCGTAGTTTGTGAGCATTCAAAGTATCTTTAAGGGAGTGCTTTACAAAGGCAGCATCCTAGAGGGAGTTACATTTTAAATGCATTGACCCATGAAGAAGTTATTGCTCTGTAAACCTTGATCGCTTGAAAAGGTTTATTGATTATGAGAAGAAAAGTGTAAAATTTGTGTTTATTTTATTTTTCAATACCTTCCTTAAGGATCTAAAGGGAAAAGAAACGTGCTGGGAGTTCTGCCACGTTTGTTTTTCTCCCTGTGTCAGGTAGGGTGACAGGAAGGAAGAGGAGGCCGCGGGCCCACGTGTTCAAAGGAAACAGCCCTTACATACGTCTGCGCACTGCTGACTGGGGGTACACTGACCATCATGGCAGAGTGACCTGCCTCCATGGCCTTTGGTATATACGTACAAAGCATGAAAAGAAATGGAGTACACATTCAAATTAAAACAACTTCAGAGCAGTTTATAGCACACCATATGAAAGTGTGTGGCACATGATATGTATATCATAAAATGCTCAATGTCTCTGGCAATTAGAGAAACACAAATGAAAACACTGAGCCATTATCTAAGTCAAGAAAATGTGGCTGTCATCAAGAAATCAAGTAACAATAAATGCTGGCAAGAACAAGGAGACAGTGGAACCCCGCAGCATGGTTATTTTATTTATTTATTTTTATCTTTTTGGTGGAACCAGGGATTGAACTCAGGCTCTTGCACTTACCAGGCAAGTGTGTATTCTATCGAGCCATCTCCCCAGCCCACCACGGTTATGTGTGATGGGATCTGGTACAACTACTACACAAAACAGTGTGGAGATTCTTCCAAACCCCCAAAATAGAAGCTACGTGTGGCCCAGCTTGGAAAGAGATAGATACCATATCACCATGGATGTTTATATCAGCATAATTTATAGCAGATAAATCTTGGAAACAGTATGTATGTCAATCAACGGATGAGTAGATTATATATTTATTTATTTTACTTTCTTTTTTGGTAGAAGTAGGGATTGCCCTCTGACCCTTGTGCTTGCCCAGCAAGTGCTTATTCTACTGAGCCGTCTCCCCAGTCCCAAAGTGAATGTGGAGCCCTGCATGGGTTCTTCAGAAAATTAAGCAGGGAAGTTTGTTTTACTTATTTACTTATTTATTTATTTATTTTGGTGGAGCTGGGGATTGAACTCAGGCCCTCGTGCTTGCCAAGCAAGCACTTATTCTACTGAGCCATCTCCCCAACCCCATATTTTTTAAATGTGGTATTTATACATAATGGGGTACTACTATGCCATAAAAAAATAAATTGGAGGCATTCATAGGTAAATGGATACAATCCGAGACATAATGTTTAAAAGAAGTCAGACACAAGCTTAACTGGGGAATGATTTTTCTAGCATAAAGAAACTCTCCCTGTGGATGAAGGAACAAGAGATATAGGGAGATGTCAGAAGGGGGATGGAAAAATGATGAAAATAGAATTTTTGCAAGAGAGAAAGAGAGCAGCAGTTGGAAGGAGCAGGAAGGGATATGAAGAGTAGAAGATAACCAAAAGTTGAAAGCTCAAAGAATTGCTATGCATCAGGTTCAGACACCAGCTCCTGTGAGAACTGTAAGCATCATGTACAGTGAACACACATTAATAAAATAAACATAGGTAAAGAAGAGGAAAGATGGCCTAAAGGAGCATGGTTAGACTTGGAACATGAAAGATCTGAGGACCTGGCTGCCTTGAGGAGGCTGTAACAGGCGAGGTTGGCAGGACCAGCCTGGTGACCCAGAAGAGACACAGAGTAGAACAACTGTGCTCACACCTTCTCATGTCCTGCAAGGTTTCTGTTTGTTTAACTCTACTGGAATTTAGAGGATGAATGTACAAAATTTATGAAGTGAATGCCAGATAGCTGGCCTCCTTAAATGAAGAAGGTGGTGTGTAGAGGGTATCACAATTTTACATTAAGTCTTCTGTATTAATTATGCACAAAAATGATTCTACCTGCTGAGAATAATGAGCAAGGAAATACTAAACAGTTTCAGATCAGAAAGACTTACCCTAGAAACTTTAAAATTAAGTAAGTGAAGTGGGAAGAAAGGCCAAAAGAATTCATGACAAAAATGAGAACACTGGATTTTAATATCACTTTAAGAATACTATTTGTCCACCTCTGACAGTTAAATTCATATGTCTGCTTAGTAGTCTGGGTAGAACATGTTACTACAAATTAGGTCAAGTATAGTTAAATATATTTGTGTGAATTTTTAAGTGGAACTGTTCTTTAAATTAGTACACTTGAGGAAAGCATGTTATACCCTATAACCTGCCTGGGATCCAGACAATTAAATGTAGACTTTATTTGGGAGGGAAAGACATTAATTTTCAAAACTATAGGACATTTTGCCTCTGGGATTAATTTGGATGGAAACAGCAACTCTCCTGGGGTCTGCAGCCTGCTGGCCTATCTTAGCAGTTCGGTCTGACCAGCATGAAGAACAAATTCCTTTAAAGATTTCTCTCTATGCCTCTCTGCCTCTGTCCCTCTGTGTGTCTGTCTTTCTCTCTCTCTGTCTCTGTTTCTCTCTCTCCTCTATCTTTCTCTTATTTTTCATGTCCTATCATTCTTATCAAATGTCTTTGCTAAGGAAAACAGTAGGAAAAAATGGCATATGCATAATATTTAGAAAGGCTTAACATGAAGAATGTCTAAGGTCACTTGCAACTCAATATCAGCTCAGAAAACTAGATTTAAAAATGAACTATGTTGTTGAACTGACATCTTTGAAGATGTCCAAAGTCCAGTAAGCAAATTAAAAACAACCTAACATAATGAACCATTGAGAGAAATAGAAATCACAACCCCAACAAGATAACAATTAAGACCCATTTAGACAACCAGAGATAAATATTAACGATCATTTTATATGAAATGCCTAAAACACACATTCACAGAGCATGGGGATGAGGAACTAGGCAATACCAGAGAGTAGAGGGAGAGAGAAATGGAAAATATTTTTTAATGATGTTGGAGTTTCTCTTTGAGTGAGTGAAACTAGTTTGGGGTACAAAAGTAACATAATACTGTGAATGTAATTAATGGTTCCCAAATTGTAGAGTGAATATTTTTAAAGTGACAGACTTTATGCTACTGTGGTATGAGTTTTTGAACACAATTATCTCCATGATTCTGGTGAGGCATTGGCCTACACTCACACAAACACTGAAGAAATAATATTCATTCTCACACTTAAGTTGTAGAGATTAAACAGGTATATATATATAGTTATAAATCCATTACCCCTTTAGCATCTGATCTCCTGTTTTAGGAATTACACTCTAAAGAAAAGCCTTTCTAGCACCTGTGGAACAGGCTGCCAAGGAAACAGACTTTAAATTAATTTTTCATTGAAACATAATTGTTCCTAAATATGAGGCACATATGTGCAAACAAGTGAGTACATATATGCAACGTGTAATGAACATTTTCCACTCAGGGGTATTTATGAATACTAATGTTCTTTATTTTCATGTGCATGTTTATTCAGAATACATGTTCAAGGTATTTTTTTATGCTCATTTGATTCCTTTTTTTTTAAACAAAGAAAACTGGGAATAGCCCTCATCTTACGATTTAAAAAAAAGAATAAATGAGTTGGACAGAGGGTATAGGTATATTGCTATTCATGGTCCCAACGTTCTCATAGAGCTCCCTTTACTGAGAATAAATACCATTGTAACGTCTTCTACACACTCATAAATCAGGCAAATATGTTTAAGTCTCTGTAATTCCCATACTTGGCATCAGTGTAATATGGATCCATCTGTCTGTCTGTCTGTCTGTCTATCTGTCTGTCTATCTATCTATCTATCTATCTATCTATCTATCTATCTATCTATCTATCTATTAGAAAATCCTTCCCATGATAAGCATTATTTTGTGGAAATATTCCACAGGATGGAAGCTTCTCACCCTTTCTTCTGTGCACACTCACACAGAAGAGAGAATTTTAATGATATGTGCTAAGTGCATGATAGGCACCCAGCGATTCCAATTTTCTTGTCAGTTAGAGGCCCATGGGTGGTCAGTGAAGTCATTGATTTCCTGTTAGAGAGACCACAGCAATTAAAGTTCAAACAAGTGTAGACATGGACAACAACACTTGTCATCTTCACTGGACCTTCACTCTTTTCATTATTTTGAAAGAGAGCAATAGGTCTGCAAGTGACCCTAGGTAACACTGTGTGTGACCCATGCATTTCAGAAACGAAGTGCAGAGTCCTACTACGATTAAACGGTGCTTCCAAGTAAAAGGTTTGGAAGTAAGAAAAGAGGTCTGAGAACACTTTGGTGTGCTTCCTAATATAGCACACTTGTTAGGACCTCTTGCATATGCATCAAACTTGTCAGAAATTTTACAAATTAAAATTTTACAATTTTAATTTTACAAATTAAAAGGGAAAATACTAATTTTTTCTATTACAGAAGAAGAGAAAAATTCTTTCTTTCTTATATAATTATTTGCTTGAGAAGGATTGTAAGAACTCTCCTCTTTGTGCATAAATCTTCTTCTCAGCTAGATCAGCATTTTGTCAGCTTTAAGAAGAACCTAAGAGCCAGTGCTGTGAAGTATCAATATCCAGATTGTTCCCTTACCTCCACATTTCTGGGGAGTAGAAGCTCAACTAGCGTGGGAACATGCTCTGCTTTAAAAAAGTTTGTACTATTTGTCACAAATGTTACTATCCATTCTTCTTGAGGGCTAGTCATTGTTTATCATGAAAATAACTGCTTTGAATATGAAACAGTGGGATTCCTTTCTACCTTTACATCTAGTGTGCTGCGTGTGATGCATAACACACTGTGGTTAAATACTTTTTAAAAAATAAAAGGTGTTTACTTTCTCTCCCATGATTGCAGAGAGGATTTCTGTATGGGGCAAAGATTTTGTTTGTAATTATATTTCTACAACAAACTAGAACAAGTCTGCCTTTGTTCTTTATATCTTTTCCTTCCTTCTTATCTTTTATCTCCTGTTATATCCCTGCAAATATCAAACACCTCTTTGTGCCAGGAACTACATAAAGGAGAAGAGATGGTTAACATTTGTTGAAAATCTCCTTTAAATCAGCAGGTCTTATTTTGCACTGATTGAAAAATAACTCTTAGAAGGATTTCACTGAACAAACCTGAGCATCCCCAGCCACCGTGCTTGAGAACTTGACATTGCAGGGGATAATCATTAAGCAAGTGTAATGTGACAGAGTGGCCAGCATGACTGTCACAAGCAGAAAGTCCTGGGCGCTGCTGTGCTGGCTGTGGAGGTCCTGAATCAGGCTCTCTGAATGGCTGCCAGTTGTAAAACTCAGCAGCCACTTTGACTTTTGGCAAATTGTTTTGTGGCTCAAAACAATTCTTATTTTTTGAATTCTTATCTCTAAGTGGCATAATATGAACTTTAAAATACAGGTACTGTGAGAGATGAACTAGCTTTTGCATTGAAGCTTTTATGCACAAGTGCAGCATAAAATAAACCTTCAATACAGTACTGTCATTAGTAGTAGTTTGGGAAGAGTACTAATAATCCCTTTTGCACTGCAGTTTCCAATAATTATGAGTGCAGAGAGACAGAAGTGCCAGGCGGGGCAGGTCAGAGGAGCAGCTTCTCCAGCCCAGGACTTGGGAGTTATTGCAAGACTGAGCCTGCTGATGACGAGGGCTCCAGTCTTTGTTCCACATTAAAAAGTGCAATCTTCAGTGCGACCCTGATTTGTAGTTCTTATGTAGCACAATCCCAATTTATAATTTGGATTTTGATTTATTGGGAGTAAGAATCGAAGAGTTAAATAAGATTCATTAATTTCATTGCCTCATACATTAATTCTCTCACAATTTCGTTTGTTTAAATAGTTCTATTGAGAAACAAATAGCAATAAGACAGTTTCAAAACTGATTACTAGGACAGTTTCAATAATTAACGTGTTGCATATTGTTGTCTTCTTAGTGGTGATTCATCGTAGAAGATCCTGTCCACAAACACTATTAGAACAAAATTCTATTCACTGAATTAAGAGAAAGTAGTTGTATATCTATCCTACTTTGAATATACAGACACACAAGGGTTATTCATTTGTAATCTCCTTTTTTATTTAGTTTTGTCAGAGAAGGATATTCCATTGTCATTGAAATATTTTAGGTGCGTGAATTCAGCAAAATAATCCAGTACACTCCAGTAGTCTATAATAGTAGTGCATTATCCATGGGACTGGCAATGTCAGAAGTGGTTGACTTGAGCCTTTTATAGCTCAGCCTATTAATATGGCTTTAGTTTTTATACTTTTCCACTGGATGGTTAAGTCCAAGATAAAGCTAGATGTTTATAACAAGAAATGTAATTTTTGTATTTGATAGGGTCAGACAAATCTCTTCAGGATTTATCCTGAAACCCTCTACCGCCATTTGTAGATCCTTTGCCTGTGTCAACCATGTGGATGAGTCGTGGCCATTGCTTGACCAATTTGCTCTCTGTGAAACCCAAACAGAATGTTTTCTCTCCATGATTCTCCTTAGACACACTCTACATCATCAATCACTTTCCTCTCTGGTCCCATATGTCCTTGACCAGAAAATTTGGGACACAACTGAGTTACATGATGTTACAGTGCAGGTTCTCCTATGTCCTGAGACCTCACTGACCTTAAAAGGCTAGGGCCAAAATGCTGGCTCTCTTTGCAGCCCTTCTTTTTCTCTAATTTTTGGTCTGCAAATATAGTTGCTAATCCTCCAGAAGAGAAGCTTATTATTATTACCCTACAACATATGCAGTTGAACTTAACAGCGCTATCAGTCTGAATATCAAACATCTTATGCATAACATGGAACAGGTATTTTCCATCAAGTATTGATATTTTCAATTTAAGTACCTAACGAATATGAAGAAAAAAATTCAAAGTATTTAAAAATATGAATAAACAATTACATATTTTTAACACAGAAATTTAAAACTCTCACCATGTACAGCATTGTATCTGGAAATTTCTATGACTTTTTTTTTCTTCTCTCATGTTTTCATTTATTAGCTTTTCTTTTAAACCAACATTTACTTGAGAGACAGTATGGCAGTAATTGGTATGTTATGACAGGAAGTATGTATTTAACAGACCAGAATGGCAGGCATTCCAAGCAGGACCCTTCTATTACTCACCGCTATCTTCTGAATAGTTGCTTAGTTCACAGGTATCAGCATTTATAGTTAGTTAAGGTGAGAATCCTACCAATTAAGACCTAGTTTCAAAAACCTGCTGATGATTCTCAGGATCACTGCCCATTGTGTATAAATGAATGGCTTTGCCCTAGCTTTTCTCCTTGCCTTCTCTTCGTAAGGAAATTTCTCACTTTCCTTTTAATTGTGTTATACCTATTTTTATTTCCTCTCCTGAGTTCTTATACTAGGGAGACTATATGGTATTTGCCCATTTGGGTCTGTTTAATCTCACTTATGAGTATATCTTCAAGTGTCATCTACTTAAATATAAAGGCTTCAAGTTTATCCATCTTTATAGCTGAGTAATACTCCATTGTATAAAAATACCACATTTTTTTCATCGATTCCTCAGGTGACAGGCATCTTGGCAGTTTCCAAGATTTGGCTATCACAAATTGTACTGCTATAAACATAGGTACACAATATTCTCTAGGATGGGATGTTTTCAGTTTCTTTTGGAAAATTCCCAGTAGGCGGATAGCTGGCTTGAATAGAATTTCCAGTACTAGATTTTTAGGGAGTCTACGCTGATTTCCATAATGGTTGCACCAGTTTTCATTCCTAGCAGCAATGGAGGAGGATTTCTTTTTCCTCACAGCCTTTCCAATATTTGTTGTTGGTTGATTTCTTTATGTTAGCCACTCTTTCTGAGGTAAGATGGTATCTAAGTGTTGTTTTAATTTGCATTTCATGGATGGCTAGTGATGTGCACCATTTTTTCATATATTTATTCACTTCTTTAATTTTGTCTTCCCAGAATTGTGTGTTCATCTCAGATGCCAATTTCTGGATTCGGTCTTTAAATTTTGGGGCCTGAATATTTTTCAGTTCTTTATAAATTCTAGAGAGCAGACCTTTGTCGAAATGCTTATTATTCAAGATTTTTTCCAAATTTGTAGGTTGTCTTTTTCACTTTGTTGATGATTTCTTTTGATGTGTACAAACTTCTTAATAAAAGGTGGTCCAAGTTGATAATTCTTACCAGTATTATCCATACAAATTGATTATTGTTCATGAAGTCTTTACCTACCCCTATGTCTTCAAGAGTTCCTCTTACTTTCATTTCCAGGAGATTGAGTGTTGCTTTATTAATGTTTAGATCTTTAATCCATTTTGACTTTAGCTTACTGGATGGTGATAGACCTGGGTTAAATTTTAGTTTTCAGCATGTAGAGAGCCAGCACCATTTGTTAAAGAGACTATCTTTCTTCCAGTAAGCATATTTGGCCCCTTTGTTGAAGGTAAGGTAGCTGAGTGTGTTCATAAAGGCTTCTGCATCTCCTAATCTATTCCATTGATCCTCACATCTATTTTCTTGCCAGTACCATGATTATTTTATCATAGTAGCTTTGTAGTATTCATTCAAGTGAGGAATTTAATGCTTTGTGTCTTGTCTTTTTACCCAGGATTGCCTTTGTTATTCTAGGTCTTTTTCTGGTTCCAAATGAATTTTAGGAATAATTTCTTTAGGTCTGTGAGCTATGTTAGTGATAGTTTGATAGACATTACATTAAATCTGTACAACAATTTTGGGAGTATGGCCATCTTCACAATGTTGGTTCTTCCTGTCCAGGAGCAGGATATATCTTTCCATTTTCTGAAATCCTCTACAATCTCCTTTTTCAGAGTACTGTAACTTTCTTTGAAAAAATCTTTGACTTCTTTAGTTAAATTAATTCCAAGATATTTCATTTTCCATGGTGCTATTGTAAAAGGCAGTTTCTCTAATTTCCCTCTCAGTGTGTTTGTTAACTGTGAAGAGGAATGGTACTGACTTTTGGGTATTGAATTTGTATCCTGCTATACTACTGAATTTGTGTGCCAATTCTAGGAGCTTTTTGGTGGAGTTTGTGGGGTCTTCAAAGTAAAGTATCATATCTTCAAATAATAATAATTTAACTTCTTCTTTACCTATTTTTATTCATTTTATTTCTCTCTGTTGTCAAATGGCTCTAGCTAATGATTCCAAAACTATATTGAATAGGAGTGGTGATAGAGGACATCCTTGTCTTGTACCAGATCTAAGAGTAAAAGATTTCAGTATTTACCCATTTAGAATTATGTTAACCGTTGTCTTTTATCAGATTGAAGTGGAGGCCATCTGTTCCAGTTTCCTGTAAGACTTTGAACATGAATGAGTGTTAGACTTTGTCAAAAGCCTTTTCTGCATCAACTGATACAATCATTTTGCATTGGCTCTATATATAGTGCATTGTACTTGTAGATTTGCATACATTGAATCATCCTTTCACCCCTGGGATGAATCCTACCTGATTATGGTATATACTCTTCTTGATGACTTTATTTGCTAAGGTTTTATTGAGAATTTTTTTGTATCTATGTTCATGAGCAAGTTTGGCCTGTAGTTCTCTATTTTAGTTACATCTTTTTCTGGTTTTGTTATCAGCATAACCATTGTCTCCAGGAATGATTTTGGGAGGAATTCTTCCTTTTCAATTTCACTAAGAGTTTGAGGAGAATAGGGATTATATCTTCCATAAATTTCTTGTAGAATTCAGCTGTGAATCCATCAGGACCTGGACTTTTCTTTGTTGGTACGTTTTTTATTGCATTTTGTTTTTCATTGGCTGTTATTGGGTGCTTGAGAGTTGTTATATCTTCTCAATTCAATTTTGGTAATTTGTATCTTTCTAGGAATCTGTCCATTTCATCTGTGTCTTTTATAGTGTTAGAGTAAAAGTACTCAAACCAGCTTGGCCATTTTCTGAATTTCCACTGGGTCTGTGGTAATTACACCCTTTTCATTCCTTATTGCTTGTACTCGAATTTTTTCCTCCCTCTTTTTGATGAGGTTAGCTAGGGGCTTATTAATTTTATTTAATCTTTCAAAGAACCAGCTTTTTGATTCATTAATTCTTTGAACTGATTTCTTCATCTCGACTGAATCCATTTCTGTTCCAGTCTTTATGATTTCTTCCCATCTTTGGGCTTTGTGTTTGGTTTGCTCTTCTTTTTCTAGATGTTGGAGTTGCAACATTAGTGTTTATTTGTTCCTGTCTGTTTTCCTACTGTGTGAGTTCACAGCTATAAATTTCCTTCTGAGAACTACTTTCGTCACATCCCATAAATTCTGATAAGTTGTGCTTGAATTTTCTTTGAATTGTAGATATTGTTGAAATTCTTGTTTAATTTCATCTGTGATCCATTGGTTGCTGAGTAAAGTATTGTCTTATTTTCATGTATATATGTTTTTTTTCTAGTTTCTTTTGTCATTTATTTCTAGTTCATTGTACATTGGTCAGATAATATGCATAGAATAAAATCTGTTTTCTTGCATATACATAAGCATGACCTATGGACTAGTATGTGGTCTGTTTTAGAATATGACCCATGTGAAGCTGAAAAAAAAATATATCCACCTGTTGTTGGGTGGAACACTCTATATATATGTCCACTAGGTCCATTTGTTATAAGCTCTGGTTCAGTTATGCTTCTTTTGTAATTTTTGTCTGCTTAACATATGTTCTTGGGATATGGGGTGTTAATGTCTGTTAAGGTTGGGGCATTTGATATTAGATTTTTTATGTCTATTAAGAATTGTCTTATATAGTTGGGTGCTCCCATGTTTGGCTAGGTACACATTTATTAGTGTTACCTCTTCCTCTTGAATTTTTCCCCTATCCAGTATAGAGTAACCTTCTTTATTTTGTTTGTTCATTCTTGATTTGAAGTTGAGACTGTCTAAGAACAGGATTGCTACCCCTGCTTTGTTTTGAGATGCTAGGGCATGTCGTATTGTTTTCCTTCCTTTGACTTTCAGCTTATGAATTTCCTTATGAGTTAAGCATGTTTCTTGTATACTGCATATTGTTGGATTTTGTTTCCAAATCCATCTATTTCTTTTAATTGGTGAGTTGAGTCTATTTACATTGATGGTCATAATTGAGATGTATTGATTTACAATCGACATGTTATTTGCCTGCTGTCATTTACTCTTTTTTTCTCCTGTCTTAATTGTTTGCCATATTTATTGGGTTTCCTCTGTTCATTTGTGGTGTTCTGATCCTTTTTTTCCCTCTCTAGAACATGTTTCAGTAGTCTGTATAGGGCTGGCTTTGTCGTCATGAAATTCTTTAGCTGTTCTTTGTCATGGAAGTATTTTACTTCTCCATCAAACTTGAAAGGGAGTTTTTCAGGGTATAGCTATCTGGGTTGTAATTTGTTTTCATACAGGACTTGAAGTATTCTGATCCATGCTCTTCATGCCTTCATGGTTTGTGAAGAGAAGTTGGCCATTATTCTGATAAGATTTCCTTTAAATATGATCTATTTCTTTTCTCAAGCAGGTTTCAATATATTGTTCTTGTGATGCATTTCTGGGATCTTGAGTATTATAAATGTCTCTGTGTGTTTTTAATTGGGTTGACATTATTTGGTATTCTGTTTGCTTTGGTTACCTGAATGCCAGATTATTTTCCCATATTTGGTAAGTTTTCTCCTTATATTTTTGTCCATATTCTTTTTATATCATTTGTATTGACTCCTTCTTTCTCATTGATGCCTACTAGTCTCACATTGTTCATCTTTGGATCATCTTACAAGTGATGAATTATTGTTTTCTTCCATCCTAGTTGTTTTAAAGAGATCTTTTCTTATGTTTTCACTGTGATGGCATCTTCAAGATCTGAAATTCTATCTTCACTTTCACTCAAACAGTTTTGCAAGCTTGTGATTAAGATTTAAGTTCCTCTATATCTCTTTAACTCTGCTTCATGTGATCTATTTCTGTCCTGTATTGTTCATTCAAGGACTCCATCACTTTTAAAATATCTTCTACTTTTTTTTATCAGTGTGTTCTTGAGAAGCAGTTAATTCTTTTACTACTAGATTATTTGTTATCTGATTTCTTCTATATTTTTCTGCATTTGATTATTTAGATGCTATTATTTCAGGGATATTTTTTATTTCAGAGGTTATTTCTGAACTGAGTTCCTCTATACCTTTCTGCATTTGTTCCTTTAGTTGAGACCCTATTGATTCAGACAGTTTAGCTGTGTAATTCGCAATTTGTTCTGTGCTAGTGTTCACTGCACTTGTCATGGGTGGGCTTGGGGTCTGAGATTGCATTTTGCTCCTTATCTTTGTCATTTTGTATCGCACTCTCTTCTGCCCTTTGGTGTATAGCTTTTGTGCAGTTTTTACCTTAGCACCTACTGAAATTCAGGTGCAGGTCTACTAAGTTTGGGTTCATCCAGTTGCACCTGGCCTGGGCCTGGCTGCTCTGCTCAGCTCCTTCCTGTTGCAGCCATTGGAATTACCTGTTGTTTCCCTCTGGCAAGATGTACTGCTGCTGGATTAGCTGGGTGGTTTTGGTCCCTAGTCTCTCTGCAGGGACTTCAGCGCACAGTTTTACCCAAGTTCTGTATGCGAGGCCTGGCATGTGTCTGGAGGCAACCAGGGGGCACAGGGGAGCGCGGAAGTTCTCTCACACATTTACTGGCCCTGGGCTTAGGCTGTGTCTGGAAGGCTCCGGAGAACAAGGTGGAAGTTCTCACTCACGCGATGGGGCTGAGTTGGCCTCTCACACTTTTGATATGTTCGCAAACATCCCTTGCTTTACCTCCATAATCTTGTCATTATGAAAGCTGTATTTTCCTATTTCTTTTTTTTCTTACACAGGATTTAAAGCTGTTAAATTAATAATCACACAGAGAGACCATAGCTCTTCTTTCTTTTCTTTTTTTTTTCTTTTTTCTTTTTTTTTTTTTTTTGTGTTTAATACAGGGTGCATAGGATCTCACTACACAGACTGGGCTCAGTGATCCTCCTGTTTTCAGCATCCCAACGGCTTGTATTTCAGGTATACTCCACCACTCCCAGTCTCAGTTGCCATATCAGTGTGCCCTGAGCACAAGGCTGGCACCATATGCTGGGGATAGTACTTATGCCAGTGAACTATCTCCTTGGCCTTAAGCCTTTCTAATCTCTTAGAACATAAGCTGATTTTTAAAGTTATTTTATTGTGTACATTTAAGGCAAAACATTAGTGCCATGAAAAACACATATATTATAGTAAAGAATTAACATTTATTATTATTATTATTATTATTATTTTGTTTTTGTAGGGAAGAGTCTTCAGGGTGTTCAGGTTTTCACTAGTAGATTGGACGCATAGTGATCAGCCTGTTTACAGCCTCCCAAGAGCTGGGATTACAGGTGTGTACCACCGTAGCCAGGCTCAACTGCCATCTCATCATGCTCCGGGGACAGGGCCGGCTTGGAAGGTCTGGAGATCGAACCCCGATGGGGATGCCTGCTTGCAGGTGCTTTAATCCACTGAGATATTTGGCCGGCCAGACATGTTGATAATCTATCATAATTAACCATTTTCTTCTTTTAGAGAGAATAATACCATATGCTCTTGTAGTACAATCTCTGAATAGAAAGCACTTTTAACTGTAGTCCTCATATCCTGTGTTAAATTGTTAGCTTTATTCATTATACACATTGCTTTGATGCAAATGAGCTCATTTCCTTCTCCTCAGGGGACCATGGCACTCACTGTTTTATTCTCTATATCCACATACTTGACACTGTTTCTAGTTTTCATGGATAGGGGAGGGAACCCAATATTGTTCTTTTTTGTGTCTTGTATATTTCCTTAAAGTAACATCTCTGGACCTATTGATATTGTTACTAAAAGCGAATCTCATACTTTTCTAATGCTTAAGAATAGGCCATCATGTCTGTTACATCTGCACACACAAGTGTATATGCAGGGCTGAGTACCCGCTCATCTATTAACAAACACCTAAATTTTCTTGTAATTACTATTGCAAATACTGCAATGTACATTGACCCCAGTCACAGGGACTGGGGTTTGATCCTTGCTACCACACGCTGCACTGAACCCATGCTGAGAAGAAGAAAGAGAAGGAAGAGGTAAAGAAGGAGAAGGAGAAGAATTTCTTTCTTACATGGAAAATTTATTTTTATTTTTTTTGGAAAAAGAGTTTTCCATAATAGGTGGGACATTCTTCATTCTGGTTGAAATTGTGTAAGAGTTCCCTCCACACCCTCACCTGTAACTGTTCTCTGCCTGTAATAAGAGTTGTTGTGCTTATAAATGTGAAATGAATTCTCAGAGTGATCTTCATTTGCATGTGCCTGATAATTAGTGATCAGCATCATTTCATATACATGTAGATCATTTTCATGCCAGGTGAATTAACCAAAAAAGGTGAAATGTTTATTTGGGGGCTTTGCCAATTTTTAATTGGATTGTTCAATTGTCTCCAGTTGCATACATTCCTTAAGCCTTTTGGATTTCATCCTTCTCTTCACATGCCTCATTTTCAAATAATTTTTGAATTTATAGGTTGCCATTTAACTCAGCTTATTATTTCCTTTTCTGTGTAGAAATGTCTGAGCTTATAAGGCCCAGTTTATTTAGATTTGCTTTTGTTCATTTAGGTTTTGGAATAGCAGTCAAGAAATTATCACTACTTTCAAAGTCAGGAGTTGCTGCTCTACATAGTCTTCCAGGAAATTGATATTTTTAGGTCCAATGTTTTTATCTTTTATCATTCTTGTGTTGACTTTTCTGTATAGAATAAGAAACCAAGCCAATTTTACTATTGGGAGTAAGGAAATCGAATCTTCCAAACACCAGTTACTGTAAAAACTTACCTTTGTCCACCTAGTTATTTTGTTACTCTTGTCAAAAATTTGTTGAATATCTAGATAGATAGACAGAAAGACAGACGGACAGACAGACAGACAGACGGACAGACAGATAGATAGATAGATAGATACTCATTCTATACTTGATGAAATTACTTAGTGTGAGTATAAGATGTGACTTAGGAGAATATAAATAACATTCCGTAAGACATTCACAAAGTCCAATTATTCAGGTAAAATGTGAAGTTTGCACTGTCTGAAACTTTCTATATTTGATTCTGAGTTTTCCACCAAAGCACCTCCTGGGAGTGATGTGCCTGCCTGAAGAGGCTCCTCAGTCCTCTCACTTGTTAATTCATGGGCTGCTCACTCATTTCTCCCATTATTTCTTCTTATGACCCTGCACAGTGGGTTTGAAGCAATTGTTCTTATTTCTAGTATGAGTTTTCCCTCTGTGCAGACCACTCTGGCAATTCCTATGGTCATCAGGTGAGAGCTAGTTGGATCTTGCCAAGCATTGAGGAGAAGAGTCTGTCCTCATTGCCCACACTGTCAGTCATGCCCCTACCTGTGTTTGCCTACCACAGAGACTTTGTCTTAAAACAGTGCACACATCTACACTGAAAAATACACACGTATTTCAAGCCACAAGTATCAATCAATGTAGTGCAGAGGACACACTCACTCAAACCCAAGCTGTGGCCCCAATGTTCTCAGATCACTTCAGTTCCTTAAAGCAATCTATGTATCACCAAGCACTCAAGATGGACAAATGCAACATAATTCAAATCCTATTTGCACAACAAGATGATAATAAGTATTCCCAGTGATTTTTAATTATTACATATTTTGTGTAAGTCTACCTGGTATAATCATTACTCTTTGCCTGCTTTTATCAATTCAAACCTTTTTTCCTATTTTTAATGTATTTTTCGAATTGAAATTACAAGGGCAGGTCAAATATCTCAGTAGACTAAAGCACTTGCTTCGGCAGACACAGGGACCAGGGTTCAACCCCCAGTATACCAGCCCCTCTGTCCAGGTTATGTTGAGATGGTGATTAAGACTGGGTGTGGTGGTGCATGCCTGTAATCCCAGTGCTTGGGAGGCTGGAAACAGAAAGATCACTACGAGTCCAATCTGTGTAGTGAGACCCTATGAACCCCATACTAAATACATAAAATTAAAAAAAAGAAATTGCAAAACACATACCTGATAGAATAACTAGTTAATCAGGGGAAAGCATAACAAAACATAATAGTTTATAGGGCCAAATAAAGTAACATAAGAGTGAGGAGTAAAAATAAACAAAGAAAGAGAAAATGATGTTCTGAAGAATCATATACAAAATATCATTAAAAATAAGATAAAGAAATTCAGATATGATGTCATGGCAGCTTTAGTAAAGTACATAGTTCATAGTTCTCTTAGTAGCCAAATTCGGTTTGACTGTCTCTACAATCATATTTTTAAAATTTCATTTAGTGTATGATACATTTTTGCATGTGAGTTTCAACCTGGTAAACAAAGCTAGAAAAAGTAGTATTAGCTTTTAGTGATTTTCATCTCAAACTTTTAGATCTGGAATTTTTTTCTGTTTTTGGAGGCTCAGCATTATAAATAATATACACTCTTTTTTTTTTTTTTTTGGCGTAACTGGGCCCTTGTTCAATTGCTCTTTAAAAAATATGAATTTTAAAAGACTGAAATATCAACTACCAAGTACTGAAATGATTAATTTCACAATTTAAATATTAATGATAAGGAATTATTTCATCTTATCTGATTCAGTAAAAACTTTTTTAGATAGAGTGCATTCCTGATATGTGTCCCCCAAAGCATTTCTTCCCCAACCTTTCCCACTATTGATAGTGGTATTATTTTTAATATTCTCTTTCTTAGACATGCAATAGCAAGTCCATAAATCCTGTATTCTAAACTCTTTGTGAGTTTTCTGAGCAAAATTTTAAGCTACTCCATAGTAATTATTACTTTTTTGAAATTCCAGTTTTCTTCTATGATGGGAAGGGCTTCAATAATTAGTTAATTGATTATTGAATATGAACATGCTGGTCCAGGAACAATCTTGAGTATATAAAAACTGCGCCACATTCGTGCTGAGTATTGACATAGAACATGTTGCCTTATGCGGAGGTCACCACAGCACACTAATAAAGGTCACCCTATTGGTAGTGTGGTATCAGAGTGCTCCAGGCAGGAGCGGGCGAGAGAGGAGCTCTTCACTGCTCAAGTTAGTTAGAGCTGACAGCAAATTACACAACTACTTATCACTGGTTGACTTCAAGCTACCAGTTAATTAAAAGGCTACCATTTCACTTTCAGTCAAGTAGAAATAGGGGGGTAAGAAAAAGCAACTGAAGAATGTATCCCAATTATCCTGAGCTTCTTGGGGATTTTCCATGCACTGCTTTACAGAACAGTGGCATTTTTGAGAGAAAAGGAGGAGGTGCAATGTTAGCTGTGCCCATGGCTCTAGCCTGTGTTCCAAGTGATTTATAAAAACTCACATCATATGATTTATTCCATTAGATAATGTTTTGGTTGATTCTGTATTAAACAGGGTTAGAGACATGCAAAGTTGATGTTCAGAGGAAAGTAAAATAAATCTTCTGTTAAAAAGTGGGAAGTTTAAAAATTGAATGTGTCACAAGAAATAGAGCATCCAATCTTGCAAAAATTTCCTGAAATAAAATTCAAACTTCAAGGAGATAATTCTGAGAATATGAAGGTAGAAAGACATTCCAATTTCATAATAGCTGCTGTGTGAACCCAAGAGTGTTGCTCATTCAAATAACGCCTTGGTTTGTTGCCGCAAGACTTAGTTTCACCCCACAGGAAAACTGTGCTTCCTGGCACTTGACACACTCCCTAGACCCTCTGCAAGGAGTGAGGAGCTATCTCCCCAGCTTCTGTGAGTGCTTCCAACTGACAGCCTTTAGTTTCTCATAATAGCTGGAAGGAAACTTGACTAGAATTCTTGTCAAATTTTATGCCTTTCTTTAATCCCCAAACTGATCAATAGGTAAGTGAAATAACCAGGTCTGTTTAGTCCAAAAGCAAAAAATTCTGAGGTCCTTTCCAGATCAAAAGCTCCTCTACAGATAAACAAAGTCTCTGTTTGAGATTTTCTCTCAGTTCAGCTTCTCTTACCTTTCCCTCTTTCTTCCTTTCCTCTTCTCCAGTGTTGCTCTAAAAAACTCTGCTATGGTTGAGCTACACAGTGTTCCCAAAAGGCTCACGTGTTCAGAAGTGGCACTGTGTGGAGTTTGACTGCAGCACAGCATCACACTACCTGATAAGATCTTAGGAGGTAGGTCCTGGTAGAAGATGTGGTCATCACATGTCACCTGGAAAGTATACCTCTATCTCCATCTGCTCAACTGTCTTTGTGCTTTCCAACCATTATTTGGGGACCTTCCCTTCACCATATTCTTCTATCATTCCCTTCTTATCATGAATCCAGACATCTATGAACTGAATGCTCTGAACCATAAGCCACAGAACTCCTCTTCCTGAAAGGTGTGGGCATTCAGTATCCTGTCCTAATGAACAAGTGACAAAGATGCACACAACAATTTCCACCTTAGCATCTTCTAATAAATTTTTAAACACTACATACTAGGATGCATATTAAGGATTTCTACTCATGGAATTTTTTTAGGTGATTAAGAATTTAAAACACTGAGTTCAAAAGAAACAATAATAGGCATCTCGGTGTGATGTGTGAAGGCTACATAAACATGGTAGACCACAAGAAATCTTAGAGTTCTATGACTCTTTAAATGATTGATCAGGAGTACTTGTTCAGCAAATGAAACTGATTCAGTGAAAACTCAGGAATAGGTTTCCCCTTTCAAGTTTACCAACAATTTTCCACAGCTGGGTCTACCACAGCCACTCTACTGCTGTCGCTTGTGCAGCCCAAATGCATTGGCATAATGGCACCTGTGATGTGTATAGGTACTTCTACCTCAAGAAGACATTGTTCACATCTTGTGGTTAGTGCCACTGGCATTTCACTTAGTGTAGTAGCCAAAACCAGTTGGCTAGTCTATCTGCATATAAATCATTTTTGTCAATCAAATAAATGAATGTGTTGCCCTCTCAAAGGACAGAATATTACAATATTATTACAATAAATATATAGGGATTAAGATTTTTTGTCAAAGCACACCCTCTTTAGAATGAATGTTATATATATAGCTACTACCAACTGTAGTCTGTGGAACTGACTGCATGAGTGAGCTGGCAATGCGGCCCTCATGTATGGAATAAACTGGAGTACATTAGCTTTCAATTCCTGTCATAAAAAGTCACCATACACTTAGTGGCTTAAACAACAAAGGTTTACTGTTTCTCTGTTTCGATTGTAACAAGTCCAAGAAGAGTCTTCCTGAGTTAAGAGTAAGGTATTGTGATCAACTCATTTTCTTCTGGTGACCTTAGAAGAGCACATGGATCCTTGCCTCTGCAGCTCTCAGGGGCTTCTTTGTTTTGTTTCATTTTGTTTTTATCTCTCTCTTTTTGCAGTACCAGGGATTGAACTCAGGACCTTGCACTTGCAGGCAGGTGTTCACACTGCTATATCCCCAGCTCCTGTTTTGTTTCAATAATTAAGTTTATTGGTACAATTTGTATGTGCATAAAGATCAGTTTCCTTCCCTATATGTCCCTTCCTCTACATGCAGTGACAGCGAAGGTAGATCAAGTTATCATAGTACTCGGTCTGCCTCCCTCCCTTCCTCCATTCCTTAGTTCCTCCCTCCCTCACTCCCTCCACCTTTCCTCCCTTCCTTCTTCCAAGCTTCTTTTGAACAGGTGTTCCTGGAGGTTGAACCCAAGATGTTTGCAAGAGCTACATTCCCAGCCCTTCTTTCCTATTGTTTTGACACAGGCTTTCACTGAATTGTTAAGTGAACCTTGAGAACAAGCTGGCCTTCAACTTGGGGTCTTCATGCCTCACCCTCCCAAAGTGCAGGGATTACAGGCATGCATCCCATGCCTGGCTTCATAATGTTTTTTGATTGCATCCCTCTCATGCTTTTTTGACTTATTCTTCTGTTTGTAAGGATTTAGGAGGCCATATTGGTTAACCTGCATGATCTTGCAACTCATATCAGTACGATTAGCCTCCTTCATCACACTGGTAGCACGATCATTATTCTGCCTACCCCATGGAGCTACACCTGAAAGTGATGACAGAGCTGTCTGGACTCTGGTGCAACCCAAGGTGCTGTTCCCTGAGTACATCTACTCTGTTGAGCTGGATCTTCTGCCTGCCTCGCTCCTGTGAGCTTTGCACCTTCCTCACAGACCGCACTCCCTAGGGGTCTTTCACAGGTTCTTCAGTGTCCTTCATTCTACACACAGCTCAAGTTAGGATGGCTGAATACTTAATATCCTTCATTTTCAACAAATTAGTTTTTAATCTTGATATCTGAAATAAAATTACAATTTATGAAATAGACAAACAATTTGAATGTTTCTTTTTTCTGTATCCCAAAGGCATTTATTTCATTTCTTTTCTTTCTAATGTCACCTTAAATAGAACTTATATGTGGTCTTATGTTTACAATTTATATAGTTACCATGAAGAAAATAATTTGAAATTGAATAATGTGTCTTTTTCATGTAAGTGTTCTATGCCCAGTATGTGTTCAAAACCAAAAACTTAGGGTCAGGGAGATGGCTCAGTAGGATAAGCGCTTCCCTGGCAAGTGCAAGGGCCTGAGTTCAATCCCTGGTTCTGCCAAAAAAAAAAAAAAAAGCTGTGCAAAACCAAAAACTAATTTTAAATGTAAATAAAATTAAATGTGTAACCAAACCATTTAAAATATGGTACTTTTATTTTAAGTGCTTGTTGAATTCTCCTTCCTTTGGAAATGCATCTTCAAGTTCTATGTGCATCTTGAAAAATGCACAGCATACTGCCCCAGCTTACCCATTGTGCCTGCTGCACTCCCCTCCACCTGTTGTATTCAAAGCTTGAGATTCAGATGTGGAGCTGGCTCCTGTCAGAGATTGATGGCTGCATTGCTGAGTTTCCACACCCTTCTTACTTTCTCTTGAGTAAAATTTACACCTGTTGTTCTATCCACCCTGTGACGAGCATAAATAACACATCCAGTCTGTGACCATACGGTGTGAATGAACAGAAAGAAAAAAGGAAGAGTTTTCAGTAAAACTTTCATTGCGAAAGTGAATCAAGGTTGCAAATTCTCAAATACTCTTGTTATTTAATAGTAAATTATGGCACAGAGAAGGTTCACTGGATACTGTGTTATGTCATGTCGTTCATACGGTAAAGGTTGATGCTACATTTGTGATCCAAGATGGACAGACATAAGCTCACATAAATGCTTCTTAAGTTGCAATTTCAAGATGAAATGATGAACAGTAGTCATAGTTAATTGTTTTATTTAATGAAGTTTATTGGTACATTTTAGGTGTACATAATGATCACATTCCCGGCGGGGAACCTGTGTCCACAGATGATGGGACCTGATGTTTCTCCTTCACCCCTACTTCTCCTTTACCCCCTCTCCTCCTTACTTACAGAGGCTTTGTTGTCACTTTTTCCTTCTTTTCTTATCCTGGTTTTACTTTTCCCTTCCTTACTTTATCCCTCACTCTCTTGCTGCTTTTTCACTTGTACATTTTGTTCCCTTTTCCCAATATTTATCTCATATTTTGGTCCTTATTTACATTTTTGCTTTATTATACCAGAGAAAAAGTGCAGGATTTCCATATTTGTGTCCAACTTATTTTACTTAGGGTTGTGGTCTCAGGCAGCATGGTGAAACTTTTAGAGAAAATAATCGTCTAAGTGCAACCCAAAATTAAATTACTTATGGTAACTTTGCTCTGCAATCAATCCTGAGTACAGAGGTTTTCATTAAACAACAAAAACAAAAGCATACTTTAATACCTTCTGTCTTAAAAGACAAATAAATAGCACACACCATTGCCATCAATGGTCTGGAGTACAAAGATGTAGAAGGGCACATTATTACTGGAATTTTATCTTTCTAAAGCAGTGATACAAAGCCTAGATGTATGTAACATTACAATCTTTACTGATATAGCAGTGATTTCTGTTAAAATAAAATTTCTGGGGGCTTGAGAGCTAGTTCAGCAGAATAAGCACTCCCATGGCAAGTGCAAAGGCCTGAGTTCAATCCCCAGTTCTGCAAAGAAAGAAAGAAAGAAAGAAAGAAAGAAAGAAAGAAAGAAAGAAAGAAAGAAAGAAGAAATAAAATTTCTGTTAAAGTAATATCATTTTGAAATACACATGTGACACTCTACGTTTTATACACTACTGTTTGCTTTCAGTTAGGTTGAACTATAGCTTTACAAAAGGTTGCCTAAAGTTACCTGGTAGGGGACCTATGAGAAACCACAGTGGCACCTCAAGGGTTAAAACATGTATTTGGTGCAGGAAGAGCACCCTGAGAGAAAATGGGCAGCCTAGATTTTGTGTCAATCGCTTTTGCCATAGGCGAGCCACCTACCCAAGTCGATGCTGGGAATAAATGTGGTATCTTGGCGTTGCACCTGGCTTTGTGTGCGGCATCCGTGAGTCCTTCTGCAAATAATTGTCTTCAGTTCCCGCATGAGATGCAGGAAGTACAGTCCTCAACAACAAGCCAGCACAAGGGTCCTTGAGAAGTAGCTAATGTGAAATTCCAAGGTGTAACTCAGAATCTGGCACATAAATACTCTGGTCGGGGGAGGTCAGGAGTTACCTCAGTGGTGCAGCAACTGCCTAGCAAGCGTGAGGTCCTGAGTTCAACTCTGGATTTAAAAACAAATTACCCTTAAGATCCATGGAAGCTATCGTGGCCATGCTGCTGTGCTAGTAGAGCTGGTTAGCACTTTCCAAATATAGAATTGTGAAAGAAAAAGTCCCAGTGCTAACAGACAACTGTTTTGAATCATTATAACAATATTTAAAGAGAGTAATGTATCTTTATGTAAAATAATTTTTCCTTTTATGATTAACTCAGGCAATCATGTAACTAAAGGAAAGAGCTTTTATAAAAAGTATATAGTTTTGAACAGTAGCTTCAAAATCCTCACATAACATTAGATGAAACTGACTTTTTGAAGCATTGTTTTTTTTTTTCATAACCTCCACCGGTCAAAACAGCAGGGGAGTGAAATTTTCATGAGTTCCAGATAGGAAAGAAAAGAAGCAATAAACTGTCATCTTTACTAGTCATTCTTCACACTTCAATCACAAATTTGGAGTTATCAGAACACAGTCAGCATGTTAATGCATAAGAATTTCAATTTCTTTTAGTATCTATCAATGGAAAATCATTAGGAGAGAGTATGCTAACTAATATAAAGTAGTCATCAGTCACTAACTTTGTACAGATAATCCACATTTATTTTCAAATCAAAGCAAAAATCAGAGAGACATTGCACTGGCTTAGAGCCCTGAAAGACAATGTGAAATTATTTTATGATACACAGAGAGGAATACAATCTGACACACCTTGCCTCTGACTCTTTTTCTTGAGAGCTAAAAATACATTTGAATGTCCATCAAAGTAAGCACAGATGTTGGTCTCAGAGGATTCCCAGCTGATCTGAGGGATTCAAATTTTGTTTGAGTCAAAAAGTTACCCAGAAAAGTAGAGTGTGTGGTTCTGTCCTGGAATTGCTAGGGAAACGAGACTAAATTTGGACATTCTTCATTACACCTCTTTAATGATTTCACCTCCTGAAACTCACTCTGGAGTCATGCAGACTTTCAGCCCTTCAGGAAAGGAAGTGGCATTTCTGGGCTTCACAAATATCATTTCTGAGGATGGAGAATAAAGAGTTTCAGGGAACACAGAAAACATGTTTTACTTTGTAAAGACTATAAACATGCTGTAGAGTGTAGCAAAGAAATTACATTCTGAGTATAGGAAACCACAGTTCATAAGTCATCTGTAGCTATTTCTGTGATTTTTATCAACTTATACAACACCTTTTCATCTTAGTTTCTCATCTAGATATGGTGATTAAAATGGGAATCACAATATCAAATGTAATTGTGACAGGAATGAATTTTTCAGAAACTATTAAGCTCTATTTTTCTGTAACGTTCCATTCATTAGGATTCTCTCACTCCTGAGTATGAATTATTTAATTATTATTAAGTTGCTACCTCAATAAAACATATCTGTAGTTTTATGATCACTTTATATAACATCCCAAAGACTGTCATTCCTAAGAATGTCTTCATGAGCACGTACTCTAGTACATATTATAGGACATATTATAGGACTGGTCATATTATTGATGATGAAATGCTATTTTTCAATCTAGAAATTCTGCTACATTACTTTTATTCACTTTACAATGGCACCCAATAGTTCAACCAAAAGATAGCCAATAATGAACTAAGGATCTGAAAACTAATAAATTATGTTTATTAAACATAAATTTAACACCTATCTAAAAGGCACTATCAGTTAAACTCATGGGGTCTGGTATGTGTCCTGATCCAGTATTATGTCAGAGAAATTTGTCTTCCTGAAATTTTAAAATGCTTTCAGGACTAATTCAGACTTCTTCTCTCAGGATGGTGGAGTGGCCAGACTTTTCCTTTTTTCCTTCCCAGGAACATTTGAAACTGCTGGAAATCCTTTGCAACACAACACAAGAAGATTATGAGAAATAAAATTTAAGTTAAATACTAGAAATAGCAAGATAAGTCTTTTGCAAAAGAGGAAGCCAAGAGTTGAAGGGACGTGGGTGACAAAGGAGGATCAAGTGTGAAAAATGCATTAAGACATATCCTGAGTGTGTTTCAGCTCCCTGTGGGAAGGCAATCTTTGTGGAAACATGCACCAGTGAAAGTAAAAGTTATGAGACCAGTAATGAAAGAGTAAAGGCAAAGACAGACAGACTGTCCCTAGAGGTTCATGTCTGTGAGCTCACACAGCAGTGATTTCCCTGGGCTTGCTTTCTGTTTCCGGTACATGTTAGACTAATTGCTGCAGAAGAGTCATCTGGAAATGCCAACAGCTGAACACAAGAAGATGTTGCTGCAGCCTTCTCTGTCTGTCTAGAGTCAGGAAGGACCAGACTGTCAAGACCAAATATTTCAGAAAAGAATTGCTGCGCATGAAAAACAACATAGGAAACTGGTAGACTTACTCAGGCTTAGACTCCTGAGGCTAAATTACTCCTCCATGCTGTGATGGCAAACTCCGAACTCCACACTTATGCTGACGGAAATCTGAGAGGCAAGTTTCAACTTCTATCCCTGCCAAACATTACCAACCTTTTCAACCGTAGGTCATAAAACAAGACTTTCACAGTCACCTGAAATTAATGCAGCATCCTATAAATCCTTCCTGCAGTGTTAACAGAGAAAGACACTTTCAGACAGAGGTGCACTAACCACCCTGCACCTCCTCCTAAACATTGGTAGAACTGGTGTTTATATCCCATTTCTGTATGGAGTCGATGTATTGGGAAATGGTCTAAATGTTGCCTGCACTAATATAGTCTTATCCAATTACATTGCTCCACCTTTTCTGCTATGATTTTATGCTTGCAGGAAAATCCATTCTGCATGGACTCCCATACAGATCATACATCTGGCTGCACCGATACTGTGCTCAACTAGCCTCAGTTCTGGCAAGGTGGTTGTGTCCTAATACACATAGGATTTTTGGGTTTTGTGGCAAATGCAGTTTGCATGCATTAAAATCCCCTGGATAGTTATAAGCTGCAATTAAAGTCAATTCTAAAAATTGTCATTCATGTAGAAAATGCAATCGTTTGTATTTTCTGCCATTGTGGTTAGAGAGTTCAGGCACAGCCCACTGACTTGCTCATGCAGTCATATGTAAGTAGCCAGGAGAGGTGTATGGAGCAGAGGGGTTCAGTGCTCACCTGTTTCACAAAGGTGAACGAAAGCGAGAGTAGCCAACACCTGTGGGAGGAGAGGAAAGAAATATGCAGGGAGCCCATGGGACAGGAGGGCCTGTGATTCCAGCTTTCCTTGCTAAAGGAGCTCCCTTCAGGTGATTAATTTATCTCCATATCTTCCATAGAATAAAAGTGCCAGCAAAACGACCTTCCCTTAAGTTTCTCTCTGCTTGTCCCCATCTGTAGAGGCCCACAGATGTTCCACAAAATCCTCACAGTGCCATAGGCTTTGAAACAGGTAAGGTCAAAATTTCTGTTTATAAGGAGAAAGACAAACTCCAGCACAATACTGCCTGGGGACTTCAAGACCCATTCTTAAAACTGCACTAGGAATCCAAGCAAAAATAACAGACATTGGAGTTTAATTACTTTAAACAACAAATGGACCCCAAAGATGCAGACAGGGTACGTGGTGAAATTTTCTTGTTAGCACCTGTTATAGTTTTGAGATTATAGGCCACAAAACAAATCCTGGTAAATTCAAAGGAACTACAATCTTTCATTGTATCTCCTCTGATCACAAGGCAATAAAACTAGGAATAAACAAGAGACACCTTAAATTAAGACAAATTAGCAAGATCTTATTTCAAGTTAGGAAGTAAAATTAGGTTATAGCTCGGTGCAAAGGCCCTGTAGTCTCATCTTGAAACGGTCCTTCATAATTTCTAAAATGTCTTTGGAAGCTTAATAGCACATTCTGAAATTAACAATGAATCATTTAATAAACGAAAAGGGAAGTTAATAAGTATCTTTTTCATAGACCTGTTGCTCCTGTGAATACCTTCTTAAATAATGCTTATTCAAAGGCCAGCCTGATAACTCAGTAGAGTAAAGTGCCTGCTTAGGCAGAAAACAGTGTTCGTGTTAGATTTCCAGCATGCTGTGCCGGCCCCACCTCTTGGGAGCACAACTGAGACTGGGCGTGGTGGCACATACCTATAATCCCAGTGCTTGGGAGGCTGAAAACAGGAGAATCACTGTGAGCTTGATCCATGTAGTGAGACTCTATAGACCCTGTCTTAAATACAGAATAATGATAATAATAATAATTAATAATAATAATAGTCATGCTTATTCAGATTGCTTGCTAATTTCTTTATTTGCAGAGCTGGGAATTGAACTCAGGCCCTTGCACTTGCTAGGGAAGCACTTATTCTACTGAGCCATGTCCCTAGCCTCTCTTGCCAGTTTTTAGATTGCATTATTTCTGTTAATGTGGCTGGACTGCTTATACAGAGTATATATTTTGTAGTAACTTCTGCAAGATTGTGTTTTATTTATTTTTATTTTACTTATTTTTTATTTTTTTGTGGAACCAGGGATTGAACTCAGGCCCTTGTGCTTGCCAGGGAAGCACTTATTCCACTGAGCAATCCCAACATGTGTTTTGGCCCAACATGTGTTTTAGATTCCTAATGTGGAGCTTTACATTTATGATAATTAATTTAGTTAATGTGTATATTTTCTAAGAGATTTATATTCAATTCTATGTTTACACATGTGCATAGTTAATTTTCTAAACATCATTTGTTGGAGAAGTCTTTCTTTTCCAATTTTGTGTTCACAAATTTGGCTTCACGAAAATTACTAATTTTCACAGTCTTCATTTTTCTGCAAACTCAAGTATGCTTGGTGAAGTGTCCACGCTGACAAATGTCCATAGCTATACTCATGACTCCCACTAGCTAGAAGGTGTTTCTGTGATGCGCCTACTGTCGCTCTACCTAAAGCATCCACTCCGTTCTGACTTCTGCTTCCTTTCTTACCAGGAATACTTTCGTTACCTGGAAATTCTCTTAATTTTTACAGTTTTCCTTGATCTGAAAACAACACTGTATTACAGCAAATATTGTGAAATACATATGATTTCATTTATTGAAATTTAGTGGCACTTGTCATGTTTCTGCTCAATAATATTTTTTTCTTAAAAAATAAAAAGTATGAATAAAATATATTAGTTTTATTTTTAAATTGTAGAAAAGTTTTTTACTTTCCACTTTTTACCCTTTGTTTCTCAATGAGAACATCAAGCTCTTGGCGCATCTCACGTTCGTGCAGTGGCTTGCTCGATCCACAGCACGTAGCAGTGTTCCAAGGGCGGAAGTGACATCACAGTGAGCAACGCCCCTGTCATCAGCAGTTTGGACAGCTGTGCAATATTTGTTTTTGAGGTTCAGTGAGGAGCCTCTAAATGCCTACAAGAAAATAAGCCATGTTAGCACAGATACTCAAATGCTGCAGAGCTAAGGTTTTATGATGAGGAGTAGCAGTAGTGATTCACAATGGTTTTATCTTTTTCTTATCTATGAAAAATTATCCATCAGGGTTTACCTGATTATATATTATTTGAAAATAGTAGAAATTCATTTTCCAGAATTTATGAAATCTTCCATGGATTTGAAGGTGGCATCTTTTTTACACATAGAGTATGTTTATGTGGAATTGTGAGCACAAAGGGAAATCTACCAACCTCCTCAGCAAAGACAAAATTTAGAGTACTATTCAGCTACAAAAAAAGATAAACTTGAGGCTTCTATAGGTAAATGAATGCAACTAGAGACCACTATCATAAGAGGAATATGCAAAATCTTTTTGACTCCCTAATATAAGAACCGGAAACAGGAGCCAGGAAGATAGCTCAGCAGCATAAGCACCTACCTGGTAAGCACCAGGGCCTGAGTTCAATCTTTGGTACATACACACACACAAAGAAAAAAAAAAAAAAAAAACAGAACTGAAGGAGTAAAGAAGATCTGAAAGGTATGATGGATACTGTGAGAGGGAAAGAAACTGTTCAAAGGGAAGGGAAAACTGGAATGAGGGAAAAAGAATAGAAAGAAGATAGGGAAATATATATATACATATATATATACATATATATATGTATATGTATATATTTCATTTATTGAAATTTAGTGATACTTGTCATGTTTCTGCTTTAGTAATAATTTTTTTCTCTTTAAAAAATAAAAAGTATAAATAATATATATTATTTGGGTAATTGTACTGTGATTTCTGCTGGTCCACTGAAAGGAGCAGTTAATGTTGGATTTTTTTCTCCTTTTAAATTTTCTTCTTTCTTCTTTTTCTTTTATCTGGAACCAGGCATTGAACTCAGAGCCTTGTGCGTGCCAGGCAAGCACTTACTCTCCTGAGCCATCTCCCTGGCCCCTCCTTCTTAATTTCTTATATTTGTTTTTACCACATTTGCATGCTTATAACTGGTAATCTAAACATCTAATTTGAAGACAACATTATGAAAAATATTCTTTTGAAAGGGTACCATTTACTCACTTACTGAATTTCAAAATGGTCTGCCCTTCATGACATGATAGTAAAACTGCCTTTTCCTCTTCCCCCACACTAATATTTCTGAAGCTACATAAAAAATGTGGACTTGTACTCTCAGACACTTTTCTTCAGTGCTGTCAGGAAGTCAGATAAACAAAATTGGCAAAAACCTGACAAGTTTTACTGCATCCTAAAAGTAAATTTTACAAATGATCTCTGTCCTTGGAGCCAATCTGATTTCCTGCCCTGCATTTTGTCTGTTCTATGATTCATACCTTCTGATAATAGTGCTGTAGCTCAAGGAGTGGCAACATCATTGCTTGCCATTAGAAAAGCACAGTTCTTTTATATCAAAGATATACATATGCAGTGGAGCAGAAACACAGATCCTTGTTTCACACAGAAGTTTTTGATATTTGGTGGTTCTTGCTGTGTTAGTATTAGTCTTACACCATCATCTGATATTTTGTAATGCTCTTGGGGAAAATAGTGTTGAACATCAAAGAAATTATAATGTATTTCACAGAATAATGTGACTCATCAATTATTGGTGTACATGGGAATATATTAGTTTGTTCCCAAGAAATAAAACATGTATTATGAAGTATTTTTAGGGGCACTTGAGTATTTTTAATATGGATGATATAAAAACTCAAAATATGTTTGATTATATAAAAATGAATATTTTATTTGTGAAAACTTACAGATTAGGGGATCAGGCAGATTGCTCAGAATAGGTGCTTGCCTGATAAGTGCAAGGGCCTGAGTTCAATCCCAAGTATTACAGAAACACAACAACAGCAACAACAAAAACCTTACAGCTTAAATTCCCAAATAAAATTCAAGATATATTTTATAAATATGTCATTTAAAAAAAATTAGAAAAGAAAACCTTCATAATTCATTTAATATTTTAAAACTGAAATGTATGCAGTCATGTTGGCTAGATGTATAAACAGATTATGATATGAAGTTGCCACATCTCGAAAGAGATCTTATTTTGAATTTTATGTGTTTAGTACAGGGTCTACAGGGTCTCATTCCAAAGATCAGACTCTTAGTGATCCTCATGTTTTCATCCTCCCAAATGCTGGGATTACAGGCATGCACTGCCACACCCAGTCTCAATGGTCATCTCAGAGGACCCCAGGGGCGGGGTGTGCAGGGCCTGTGGTGCTGGAGATGCAACCCCAGCCCCTGCACTCTGCCTATGCAGCCGCTTTAATTTGCTGAGTTGTCTGGCTGGTCCTTGAAAGAAACTTGTTTAAATAAAATACCTGCAAAGAAACTGTATGATTTGGTATTAGTATTATAAATACAAGCAATTGTTACTTCTGTTACTATTTTGTTTCATTTATTACTTTTCAGTTGTCAAACCATTTTGATATGTGAGATAGCATGAAAATTCCAAACAAAGAAAATGTATCCATGCAAATTGTGAAAGTAAATAATCAGTGATCTCCAGTTGAGGTTGATCCAGGTGTTTAACAGAGGAATTAAAAGTATTTCCTTAATATTTATGAGGAATGTGATGTTCCCTGTGCAGGCACGCTTATGCAGGAGGTGTACTCAGCATATTGAGGTGGAGAAACAAGCAACTGCGTTGGTTTTTAGGCGAATGCATAGGCGAGGAAATAAACATACATTAGTGCTTAGAGGTACAGGAATAAGAACAAGATTTTACTGAGTTAATCATTCTATATAATGGACACTGTCTGTTGATGATAAAACAGCGAAAGAGAAAGACGGCAGGGTCTCATTAGTTCAAATGGTAAACTAGATCCATTGCTGTTTTATGACAATCCATGACATTTTAGAAAGTGTTTTGCTGACTTCACTTAGTAAATCTACTTACAAATGCTTTCTACAAATTTTACATTTTAAAATTATGGGAGAAGTTGTGGACCCTCATCATTATGGGATAGTTGAAATTAGACTACTCTTCTGGTGTAATATTGGAAAATGGGGCGAAGTCAGGAATGTGTTTTCCACACGGTGCTGCTCTTCCTGAGGACAAAGTCGCACAGGTAGCTTCCAGTCATCCCAGCGTCTATCTTAAAATGTCCAAAGTCTTGAGTGGAACCAACTCCACGCAGAGCGGCCATTTCATTAGGCAGAGAACAGAAGCTCGATCTAAAACAGAAGTCTGAAATTTGCAAGTTTGCATTTATCGTAGGATAAATGGATTGGAAGAAGAAATACCAGAAATCAATGTGACTCTAAGTAATGTAATTTCAGAACAAGGGCTCCTAAATTCTAGAAAACATCATATGTCCTAGGCTCTGATTCTGACCTCTGAATGAAAACTTCAGGGTGGCTGAGAAGATGTTCCGGAGCTAACTGCCTGAGAGGAGACAGACCTACCTGACCAAGGGGGACACTGTCGCCATGCAAGCTGAGACCGCAAAAGGCACTTGCCATTAGCATAATGTCCCCAAATCAGTGCGTATTCCCTGAAGACCCCAACCTGCCAGTGGCTTTTCTACCTGACCAAAACTCAATGCTCTTCAAATGAAGATAATGTAATTCAAAATCTCTAAAGAATGTGAAGTAATTTGAAATAAAAACCACTGGACCTGTGGAAATGCAGGAAAGTGAAATCCCAAATACAGGGGAAATGTCACTTGAAGCTCACATACAAATAACATTGCATTGGTCAGGGTTTTACTAAGAGGAACAGATACAACATAGGGAACAGATATTAACACAAGATAAGGGATTACAAGACTGGTTTATGACAGCTGCAGAGTCAGATGAGGGAGTGTGAGAGGGCGTCAAAGGTTTGAAGCTCACTGCTGTGCTCCGTGCAAGTATCTGTTCATCAGCTAATGGGTCTAGAATGAAAGACTCAAGAGTCTGCGATGGATGCTGAGGAGTCTCCGATCCAAGCGAAGGATGCAAGCCGGAAGCCGAAGAGTCTGCACTGCAAGCCAGGTGACAAAGGCCAAGCTGAACGGGAAGACTGAAGTTCCTCCGAAGTGAGAGTGACAGCTCCACCACTTCCTCAGCCCCATTTATATGGTCCCTTCTCGCTGAGTCACTCTGGGGGGCAGAACCAGTCGCGCTCCAAGGCAGGACCCCCACCAGCCGGAACTGAAGGGGAACTGCACCACAGAGTCATCCTGCAAGTTGACACAGTGTATCAACCAATACACAATGAAACAATTTTACAGAGATATAGTGAACAACTTTCTGTTAGATAGTTCATAGTTATGTGAATATTGATAAATCTTGTCAGCAACCATCTGTAAATTAATACACAAAAATAAAGAGTGAAAACCTGTAGTAAAAAAAAATTATCATCCAAATTTGAAATACACAGCAAAGTGACTAGAGAATTTGACAATCAAGTTAATGAATAAATAATACCCAATATCAAGACATACTTTGAGAATTAAATATAAAACATTTTCAATAAACTTGTAAACCTATAATTAAAATTTTAAAATAGCATGCTAGCAAAGTATCACAGAACACACAGCCTCACAAATATAGACAAACCATCTTTAATGAATTATTAGTTACATTTAACGTTATATAATACCAGTTAATTCACCATGAACACGGCAACCTCACTCCAGGAATACAAAAGTGCCTTCACATTCAGAAATCTATACATACATCATTGTGGTATGATGTTTTCATTTCTTCTGGGAAAATTCCCAGAGGGGAGCAGCTGGATTGAATGGGATTTCCACTTCTAGTTTTTGAGGAGTCTCCACACTGACTTCTATAGTGCTTGCACCAGTCTACATTCCCCCATCAGTGCAGAAGGGTTCCCTTTTCCCCACAACTTCAACTGCACTTGTTATTAGTTGATTTCTTCATGATAGCCATTCTTCCTGGTATAAGGTAGCTCACTGTTTTAATTTGCATTTCTTGAATGGCCAATGATGCAGAGCATTTCTTCATGCATTTATTTGACTCTTGTATTTCTCCCTCTGAGAAGTGTGTATTCATCTCAAATTCCCATTTTTGAATTTGATCTTTAAATTTGGGGGCTCTAATATGTTTTAGTTCTTTATATATTCTAAATAGAAGACCTTTGTCTAAGTGACACACAGCCATATTTATAGCAGCACAATTTGTCATAGCCAAATCTTGGAAGTAATCAAAATGCTCTTAGACATAGTGATAACAATGTCTAAAACATCCATTCAATCAAGTTATGGATGAAAAAGGTGTAGCATTTTTATACAATGGAACATTACTAAGCTATAAAGGAAGACAAATAAGAAGCCTTCATAGGTAGGTGGATGCAACTAGAGGCTATACTTATAAATGAAATAAATAAGACCCACATGTGTAAATATAGTATTGTCTCCCTAGTGTAAGAACCCAAAAGAAGCAGTAAAATCTGAAAGATATAACAGATTTAGTAAACAGAAATAAACAGAACTTAAGAGAAAAAGAGAAAAGATTTTTAAAAGGTAGGGGAAAAACATGCAAGCATATATACAGGATCACTAAGGCGATTGTACTAAAAGTCATCATCATCAGTCTTTTGAAGATAGGAGTTAATGTGCAGAATTTTCACCTTGACTAACTGTATGCTGAGAGCTGCAATCTAAACAACTACAGAGGACAGTGATGTGTGATACCAGAACCATGACTGAATACCTGACACACTGGTATTATAACTATGTACAATTTTTAATGTCTTATTATTATTACACTCTCTTTAAAACAAACTTTTGTAAAAAGTTAAAAATAAAAAAGAGACAAGAAGAAAAATTTGTTTCTTGAAAGCGAGTGGTAGTATCCAACATATGTCCAAGCATGCATAACTATATCTGCTAATCTGAGAAACAGATTTGACTATAGAATAGATATTATATCAACCATTGTTAATCAGCTATTCTTTGTTTGAAAGTCTGTAACATACATACTGTTGTTTAAAGTCCTTTTTCTTACTTTGTTTCTGATTTTTTTTCTTGATTGCTTTTATTTTTTTTAAATAAAATTACATTTTAAAAAAGAATTCTACATAATTCATCATATTAAGATTCCTGAATACACTGTTGATGGTTTTCAACATTCATTCTTATTTTTTTCTTTTATTCTAATATTTCATTTATCTATTTATTTGGTACAGGGTCTCATTACTCAGCTCAAACTTATAGTGATCCTCGTCTCTCAGCCTCCCCAACACTTGGATTACCAGCCTACACCATCACACCTGGATTTGGCAGCCAGAAGAGCAGGACTGCATGCAGTACCAGGGATCAAACCCAGATGCTTATACTTTCTAGACAGGTGCTTAGACTGTCAAGCTATCTCCCCAACTAAAACATCAATTCTTGTTAAACTATTTTTTTGGGGGGCGCCAGGGATCAAACTCAGGACCTTGTACTTTCCAGGAAGGTGCTTAAACTGCTAAGCTATCTCCCTGGGCAAATTGTCTTTTTTAAGGTACAGTTACTTTTATTCTTATATCAATATCAAAGAATAAAATTCAATTTTCAAAATATTATTTGGAAAATTACATATATTATTAAAATATCACTGAAATGTTAAATATTACCTGAAATAAAAGGGAAAAGCTCACTCTTAGAATTCCTTCTTGATATCCAATGAAGAACTAGTTCAAGATAATAATACAATAAGTTGAGTATATTGATTAAGGAAAACAAAAGTGAAATATTTCCAGAGATATCATGTTGCTTTGCTTACAAAACAGAAAGGGTTAAATCAAGAGGGTTGCAAAAATCAACACAAAGATTTGACATTGTCACAGAAGACAAAATCAATTTGGAAAAAAATCAATTGTATATGTAAAAGACAAAAATATATAGGAAAATACAGCTGAAGAAAATACAATTTAAAATGATATTGAAAACCATTAAATAGTTTAGAGTCAGTTTAATAAGGCATGTGCAAATCTACTAACTCAAAATTGAAAATATGTTGAAGAAAATAAAAACCCCAAATGGGAACATGGTGAAGGCTATAGTTATATACATTTTTCCTGGAAAATAAACTATAGATTTGAAGCAATCAACAGATTTTAAATTCAGATGCATAACTTCTTTCCAGGAACTGGAAGAAAATTTACGACTCTCATGTGAAATGATACAAATTTAAAATACTCAAGGAAATACTGATGGACAGCATTCCAATGTCCTCCGATAATCTGATATTATAAGAAAAATAATAGGATTCATGACATTGGCATAATGGCAGAAACACATGCATGGATATGCGACCAGTAACTTCAGAGGCACGAAATAGAAGTATTTTCTCAACAAATACTAGAAGATCCGAATATTTGTATGTGAACAAATAAACTGCAGCTGTCTTAAAAGAATAAAAGCATTACTTTCAAGATAATAGTAAAAAAATAAAACTGACATAAAATTTGAGGAATAAAATGATCTATGCCAAATCTCAAGGTGCAGGAGCATTTTTAGGTTATAAATGCAACATAAGCAGAAAACTTGTTAAAGTCAGATTTTAACTAAGTAAAAAATAGGTAAATATATAAACATATACTTTATAGCTCTCTCTTTATTGCTTTCCTTCTATATTTGATGAAATTATGACAATGATTAAAAGACCAAGATAATTTGGCAAAAAAAAAGAAAAAGAAGATTTGAAAATCTTCAGAAATAGTATATTAGAATGGCTAATAAGCAAAGCTTTTCTCTTTCACTCTTTGAAAGACTAATAAACAATATTATTAGATGCTAAACAAGGATATGGTGAATAATATTTCACATCCATGAGAATGATAAAATTTAAAAAATTGAAGAAAAACTATATTATACCTCTCGTGTGGCTATAAAATTCAAACCTTTAACAACTATTAGGTAGTTTAAAATAAAATTATGTTTGTATTTAGTGTATGACAGAGTGACTGAACTGATTGAGAACGTTTCGCAGATTTATAGAGAACAGCGACATACTCAGCACAGCAAGCAAGCACCCCGGCTCAAGAGCTGCATGTACTTTCCAGGTGAAGCGCTGAAACAATGTTGAGCTCATTCCCAGCATGTATTTTCGAAGTAAAGCAGTGATACATGAAACAACACATTTTAATTTATGTTGATGGAAAGAAGTTATGCACAAGCCGGGCGTGGTGGCGCATGCCTGTAATCCCAGCACTCGGGAGGCTGAGGCAGGAGGATTGTTGTGAGTTCGAGACCAGCCTGAGCTACAAAGTGAGCTTAAGGCCAGCCTGAACTGTTTAGTGAGACCCTGTCTCAAAAAGACAAAAAAAAAAAAAAAAAAAAGAAGTTATGCACAGAAAAATCTGTTATGGTTTCACTTATGCATGAAGTTCAAAAGAGTCTCTAAGTATTCCATGCCTGGGACCGCGTGCCGCAGCGGCCCCACCCCCGGGCATGCGGAGCCAGTGACGGAGTCCAGGCATAATCGCGGCCCTTGAGAAGCAGAAATCAAGAGAATCACTATGAAGCTGAGCTGCATGGTGAGACGCACACAAACAAACAAACAAACAAACAAAAAAAAAACTTAAAAGAAAGTCTCTATGTAGATGTTACTGCTGGCTGTTTTTAGGGTTACATTCTGAAAAGGGACATGAAGGAACTTTCTTGAGTTTTCAATAGCCCTTTATTTTTAGCTAGCACATGAATATAAAAATTTTATCAAATTTGATAAGAAATACATGTAAGCGTATGTAGATTATTTTAAATGAATTTCCTGGGCCAGTGAGATTGCTCAGCAGACTAAGTGCCTGTGTAGGCAAGAGCAGAGACAGGGTTCCATCCCCAGCACAGCATGCTGAGCCGGCCCTGCCCCTGGGTGTGCTGAGCCAGCCACCAAGACCAGGGGAGGGCTATACAATCCCAGCACTATAATCCCAGCACTGGGGAGACTGAAAACAGAAGGATCACTAAGAGTCCAAGCTGTTTAATGAGAAACTCTGTACCAAGTACATATCCAAAAAAAAAAAAAAAAAAAAAAATATATATATATATATATATATACAAATTGAATTTTATAAAGAAATATTTATATGAAATACATAATTGAGAGTAGTGACATGGCTATAAGTTCAAGTTTCTAAATATATGTACATATAGTTTAATATCTAGGAATGCAGCATATTATTTTGAATAAGAAAATAAACAATGCTATTAGATGCTCTGGATTTAAAATCAAACACTGGATGTTTTAACATCTTTTGTGTAATTCATTTTTTAATTAACTATGAACAATAATCAGACACAATTTTCTACTGAAATTATTCAATATGCATTAAGTTTGATGCAATGCAAATGGTAACACAAATAATAACATTTAAAGCGTAAAGGTGATAAGAACATGTATTTCTGAGCTCACAAATATTTCTGGAGTCATTATTGTACAAGATTATTCTTAAATTTGATTTTAAACTACCATTACATGAATCATTACCCAAATGATGGTTGCTTCTAGTTATGTAATTTGGTTACAGAACATTTAGTTTGACAGAAAGGATATTAAAATATTTATCTTTGTTTATTTGCATTTTTACATATATGAAAGAATATGATTTCAACATCAATTATCAAAAATACACGTGTGAAAATTAATAAACGGAGGTAAAATAAATTTGAAATTGAAATTGTTGTCAGTTACTAAGCATTGCTTCGACATCATTATGTAACCCTAAATATTTAAAGAAATCTAGAAGACAAATATTTAAAACATTTAATAATTGAAGGATTTGGAAAATTCACTTCAGGTCCAGATGAAAACTCAGTGAATTTGCACAGCTTTGAAGAGCGTGAATATTTCAGAGAACATTCAGTTTTACAGAAATTAGAAACAGCAAGCCCCACACATTCAGCCATCCTCTGAGCCCAGAAGACCCTACCATTTCAGCAAAGAAATCAGCATAACATGCAAAGGGCACCATCTCAGATTTAGAGAATCAGTTCTGAAGATCGCTCTGCACTGAACCTCATTAACATCACCAATTATCAACTGTTAAAAATGTTAATGACACTTTCTAGAAAAAAGTTTTCCTTCAGGGAGAGAGAGACAGACAGACAGACACAGAGGGACAGACAGACAGACACTGAAAGAGAGAGAGTAGTTAGTGCTGCTCAGTTCAACATTGTCTAAATGGTGTCATTATTTGGGGGTAATTAGGCACAAATAAAGTACTCAATTATTAGAGGATAAATTATTAGAATTGGAAAGTATGATTATAAAATTATTGATCACAAAATAAGTATATAAAAATCAATTACGTAGCATAAAATACCAGTCAATCTAACAAAAGTTTAAAAACATACCAATGAAAAGATTTCTAAGAAATTTAACCCAGAAAAAAGAAAAAAAGCTAAATAAAAACTGCCAGTGGAGGAAAAATATGCCAGTGACATATCTAGAAATATGGATGTGTTATTTCATTTACTATTAAAATTTATTATGAAAGACACATTAATCAAATAGGAAGCAGAATCCAGTAAAACATTGTCACACATCAATGTCAGGTGTGACCGAAAGTGTGACAGCGCCACATTACAGACAGAGCAGCTTTCTTCAGTAAGTGCATGTAGGTCGTGGCTCAACCTCGTGTTAAGAGGAAAACGTACATTGACCTCCTCCTCACACCACGCATGCGCACAAGAGCAGCTGTTCCAGATGAAAGTGTATCAGGGAATGACACTGAGGGGTTGAACTAAGGAAGAACTTATGGATGAGAACACAAGCCACAAGCACACTCACTGCCAGGGGAAAGAGTGAGGAAGTACCTTCAGCTTCAGAGTCTGTTAAAAAAAAAAAAAAAAAAAAACAAAAAAAAAAACTTAAATGTAAAAATATATGAGCTATGATAAAAATAATTTCAGCTCTCCTCAAAAAAATCCTAATTAAAAAGAAAGTGCCTTATACATTATGAATTAAAAGGAGGAACCCTAACATACTTGCTTAGAAACTTTATAAAAGAGCCTCTGTGAAACCAGAGCCCATTGCAGCCCATCCATGGCCCTAAGTGTCAGTAAAATACAAATCAACACTGAAGTCAGGCTTCCTGGCAGCAGCCGTGGTCTCCAGATACAAACCTGGGTGCATCTTCTAGCGGTTCCTGGGGTACTAAGTGTTTTTGTTTTATTGGGCATTTAAATTCATCCACCTGATGTGTGGAAAACTGTTTAATGCTATCTTCTACCCAACATAAGCATATTCAAGGATCCAATGTTTGTATGCCTAAGTTATATGAACAATATAACTTTATATATATATATATATATATATATATATATATATATATATATAGAGAGAGAGAGAGAGAGAGAGAGAGAGAGAGAGAATTGCAAAAATTCACATACAACATTGCAAAATATTCCCTTGACTTAGTAAGAGAAACAGTGATACTAGCTGTACTTTTTGACTGTTTCTCCTATAGCACTGGATAGAGTTACAGTACAGAGTGATACTAATACTAGAACCATGTCTGACAATATTAAGCAAAAGCTAAGTAGAATAAGCACTTGCCTGGCAAGCGCAAGGACCTGAGTTCAATCCCCAGGTCCACCAAAAAATAAAAATAAATAAACAGAAAAGGAGGATATAAATAAAGGACCATTTTGCAGTGACAAAAAATATATCTGTATATACAAAAGAGTTAGGACAGTTATACAGCTACTTTCTCTTACTTCAATGAGAAGAAAGATTTGTACTAACAGTGTTTAGGTATCATGTCTGCATCTTGTAATATGAACAACTACTACAAAGACAACAATATGCAATGTATTAATTATTGTAATTGTCCTACTAACCTGTTTTGAAACCATCTCATTGCTGTTTCTTTCTCAATAATGTTAATTTTAAAAAAAAGGCAAACTTAGTCCATTTCATTTGTTTTTTAAAATTTACTACCAATAATTTCCTCACCTGCTATACAATTACAGCACTAAGCAAACACATACACACAAACACACACACACACACAAGTGCATTTCATTTATCAAAATATGACAGTCACAAAATTCATTTTCTGTCTATCAATATTGCATCATAATTCATCATGAATTTAAACTGGAAGAAGTTCAAAATGCCCATTAGTAATATATTTATGGTTTGCAATGCAGCAAGACAAATAAACCGTAAGTATAAAAATTAGCTGAATCTCAAAAATACAAAATTTCCCTGAAAAATAATATTTCAAAAATGATACAAAATGCTATTTTCCAATTTAATAAAGCTCAAAATATGGTGAAATCTATGTTATTGAAAATCTAGTCAGTAAGTTACCTTTGGGAAATAGAGAATTCTTTTTGATTGAGAAATGCTCCAACTCAGGTAGACACTTTTATTATATTCACCTGAGTAGCAGTTGTATGATAGCTCTTACTTTGCTAAAAATCATTGATCCGTACAGTGTAAATTAGTCTCATTTTTCCCTATGTCTGACAATTTTATAAAAAAGAAAAGACACCACCTTCATGAAATTTCTTGCTAGTTTATGTTTTTTTTGATAAATTTTTATTCTTACAGAAAAAATTAGATTCTAATATATTAGAATATGTAGTATATATTATTAGATATTTTATCTACATATTATGTAGGTAATATATATAATATATTTAATATTTGCATATTATACAGCATATTGCACATACTATATAAATAATACTAATATACTATATATCTAATATCTGTACACATGATATAATATGTAGAGAGAGAGAGAGATCGAGAGAGAACATTCTTGTTTAACATTGCAAAATATTTTCCCGGCTTAGTAAGACAGCTCTCCTGCCTGTACCTTAAGAGTGTTTCCCCAGTAGCACTGCATAGAGCCACAGTGCAGAGTGATAGTAAAAATCACACTGACATTTAGCCCATCTCAGTTTCATTTAAAATTCTCCTGAAAATTTCCTCTCCTCCAAACCACACTTACCGCTTAAGGACCACACACACACCACATACAGATGTGTGTTTCTCTCACTTACCAAGGTATTTGATCATAAAAAAAAAACCTCATTATAATACAAAGAAACAAATTATAGACCTGAGTTACAGAAATAGGTATTTGAACAGTTCCATTAGATTTCGCTTGGTCAGCTATTGTATTAGATTTGATTATCTAGGATTATGTGTATTCTTCGTTTTCCTTTCCCCCCAAAATATCAAAGACATTTTATTTCAGCTCTTGTCTTAAATATATGAACATTTTTAGGCATTTACTCTTTTGCCAGAGTTTGCCTAGTTATTAGAAACAGAAATAAAACAGATGTTATCCTTTGGAAAGCAAGCTTATAGTCTAGTAAAACTAAGACATTAGAAAGAGAAGAGATTGGAGCACTTTAATTTAATAGGCATAAGTATAATTGCAGTATCAGTTGAAAACACTTCCTCAGACTTTGTGCACACACGCTCTGGCTGTCCCCTCCTTTCCTTCTCTGTTCCTGAAATACCCCCAATTCATTTTGTTGGGAATCACTGTCCTTAAAATCTGTTACTTGTTTTGTTTATTTTTCCTGCTTAAAGACTGCTGGGATAACCATTCTTCTCTTAAATAAAAGTGTTTCGCAACAAAGTCCATGAGATTATTTTCTGGCAAATCTCTCAGAAGTTTTACAATCCATACTGATCCCGAAGCGAGCGCTTACGCAGCCCAGCGCACTCTCCGCCCTCTGTTCTTCTGACAAAGCTTAGGTCTCCGGTGTCAGAAGACAAGCCAGTATCAGGAATGCAGCTCAGAAATATTTCCATGTGCTTTGCTCTTATTAGCCACTTAATTACTTCAGCATATAATACAATGGGTCTTTTCAATGAGTTTCTCAGAAATAAAATTGGACAGAAACAACAATCCTAGAATTTAGCCATCTTGAAAAATGTGCAATGATTTTGAAAACTTTCTAAATTTCTTATGCTGGTGAGCATAAATATACTTTTAAATTAGTTAGATCCAATAGCAGCTATGAAAATCCCAATATTGACATAATATCACAAGTGACCATTCAGAATAAATAGCTCTCACAGTCCTAGAGCTTTACCATGTCTCTCTTTTCTATGGAAAACTGCAAGTCTGAGTTAGTTTCTGTGAACCTGGAGCTGGATAGGTGGGGTGGGTATTTACAAAACTACCAGTTAGCACTGCACTTTGCCAAAGGAGTCCTAACTGATTTTTTGTTATGCATATTGTACAAATATAAAGTTGTAAATCAGAATGAGTCAACAGAGTGAATGCATTAGTCCAATCCGTCCTTCAGACATGAGTCTGAAGTGGTGGTTAGCAAGCACATTCAGGACCTGCGGCATGCCTACCCGCTGGACCCGGGTTGGTCAGGCATGTATTACCGCTCTCTGCTGATTCAAAAATCCTGTACTTTTCCAACTGAAAGGAATGCTATAGTTTAGTCATTTGAAATATAAATATGAGAATAATTATTTAGTATAATTATTAGACATGCTTTTTACCGTAAGAATTGATTGATATTTTATATTATTATTTGAAATTTAAACAGCATCATTCATCAACTTAATAAATGTTGTTTTTCTAGACGTGGCTAAAGTTCTAGTAGCTTTTTGCTATCTTCATTGGTCATATTCATGATTTTTTGGCCTTTAAAAATTGAACATTAAACGAAGAATTTAAGCTTTTCTTCCTACATGTCCCCCAAATAGTGTTAAATATGAGCTTATTGGGCTAGAGAGATAGCTCAGCAGAGCAAGCATTTGCCTGGCAAGCATAAGGTCCTGAGTTCAATCCCTGGTACCACAAAAAAAAACTGAGCTTTTCATTTGATGTTACTGAATTATTCTGAAGATTCAGAAATTTTTGATAATTTAAATAAAATAAAGATTTAATTTTATCAGCATAGTGTGTTATCTCTATTTACCAAAAGAACACAAATGTAAAAAGGTATTTTTTTCCTCTAACATGTCCCTTGTTTGTTTAACTGAAGAAAGAAGGGATTAATATAAAATTAATGTAAAGTCACATTTTATCATTGTAATATATGTAAATTTCATTTACTTCCATTGGTGAAGCCAACACATGCTTTAAGACTCTAATTACATGTCCGCGGATATTGTATTACAGATTTCATAGCTGAAAGATACTTTTGCATATCACAAGACATTTTCAAATTGCATTTAAATCTACATTTCAAATGAATTACTCATAACTCAGATGTCTATATATATGTATATATATATATATATGTTAATAACTATTATTTTTGAATTATAATTCTTCTGAGTCTTACTATATGAATCTGGTTTTTATAAGTATCAATATCATTCTTAGAAATGCTTGATTGAATTTATACTCATAAACACCCCAGTTACATCTATGTGTTTATAAAGACAACTCTGAAATTGTATACTCTATCTAGAACACACGTGTCCCCTTTCTGGTCTACTTTTATCTAATGAGAGATACTAATTTAAA
>PVKA01005894.1:0-81101 GCA_004027165.1 Ctenomys sociabilis
CACACACAATGATGTCAGGCACTTAGGCTCCACTAAAACCCAGCCTGCTCTCTGTTGCCTTCAGAAATAAACTGTTTAATTTTTGTGATTAGTCTCATATTATCATTTCTAGCTCTAACCAATGCCACATTTGTCCTCAGTAATTTCATGTATTGCTTTTTTCCAGCACTAACATGGTTGTAATCACCTACGGTTTATAAGAAAATAAGTTCTTGTGCTTTATATGTACCTCTTCTTTTCTACAAATAGTTTATAAATCCATATCTCACTTTGAGTTCATCACAGATGGATTAAATATTATTTATACACTAAATATTTCCTAAATTCCAATATTCTGATATCTATCTGGGTAAATCTCTTCAAATGCTTAGACCTAAGACTTTCTTCATTCACTGCTTTTAGAAATCTCCAATATAACTTTGTTTTCTCCCAAAAATCATAAGCTAAAAATAGGGTTCATCCCATGAACGATTTTGCTCTGTTATTATCAGCACTTTTGAGAGGGAGCTAAATGACTGGCAAAGTGGGAGCAGAATGTCAGGCAAAGTTCCTTCCTGAGTGTTACAGACCCTGCTCAAGAAGCTAGAAAGCAAAGATGAAAATAAAACTGAACAAGCTGAAGGAAAGACATGACAAGTAAGCAAATAGGGCCAGGGACATAGTTCAGTAGGATAAGCACTTGCCTGGCAAGCACAGGGTCCTGAGTTCAATCCCCAGTGCCCCCCCCCCAAAAAAAAGTAACCAATATATTAAAACTAGGGGTATAATATATAAAAACAATATAGATAGGAACAGATTTATATGGTTTTCTGGAAAGTTTATTGTCCTTTTACATTGGATAATATTATATTTGGTCTACAGATTATTGAATTTATGCATTGCATTTTGTCAAAATAAGTTGCCTATTTTATGTTTAAAATAAATTGAATTTTACTGTGATAAAAGCACCCAACACAGTACCCATCCACTTACCCAAATTACAAGTTCACACTTCCTAACTGTTTGCTAACACTACAATGTTGCACAACAGGCTTCCAGAATTTACTCATTTTGCTTGACTAAAACATTATACTTGAGTACTTATTAATATCTTTCCACTTCCCCTTTCCTTGACCTGTGGAAATCACTACTCTACTATGATTTAATGAATTTTAAAACTGTATACCTTTAGCATAAGTAAGATTTTGTGTGCAATATTCGATCTCCGGTACCACATAGTATTTATCATCTGGACTGACTTCCTTCAATTACCATAATATTCATGATATTCCCTCATTGTGCTACACACTGTAGAATAACCTATTTTAAGGCTGCCTGGTGTTCTACATGGATATGTATTTTTTATTCACACTCTTGGAGGATGATAGGTTGTTTCCACGGGTTGACTTTGGGTGAATAGGGCTGCAGCGAATGTTGGAGTGATAATGTCTCTCTGAAAACACAATTTGGAGTCATTTACACAAACACTCGATAATGTGGGAGTTTTATTTTGAATCTTTATAGAAAATTACATACTGTTTTGTGCAACTGTCACTCTATCTTTAACCCTAACTCTGTTTACTACTACTGGATTTTTAATGTATGGGTATTTATGAAAAATGGGTTGCAGTCTATCAAGGCAAGAAAAAATGTTAGATTATAATCAAGAAGCACTGTAATTTAGAAAGCCACTCGGCCAATGGTTAAATTGTTAACATACCACATCTTACATTATTAGATTATTGTAGGAATATGACACATTGTAAAACCCTTGCTTTTTTCAGTTATTCCCCTTATTTAAAATAATTCCACTTTATAGACTGGCCAAATCATGAGGGAAAGATATCCATTAATTAAGTAAAAATATAACCACCACTATGGAAATCAGTGTGGAGAGTTCTCAAAAAGCTAGAATCAGAGGTCCCAGTCAACTGAGCTACTCCTTTCCTAAATATTTTCCCAGAAGACCTGAAAATGTCATTTCACAGTGATCTGTGTGTACCCAGTTACACCAGGAAATCCTGGAAGCAATCCAAATGACTGTGGAGTGAGGAACAGATAAGAAGATGTGTTATTTGCACACAATGTAGCATTACTTGTCTATAAAAATTATTAATTTGGCACTTTTTAAAAAAATGTATTTGGTACAGGATCTCAATACACAGCTCGGACTCATAGTAATCTTCTTTTAAGCCTCCCCAAGTGCCGGACCTGCAGGCCCGGGCCACCCTGTGCACCCTGTTGGTACCTTGGCAACCTTAGCACATCCAGGGGTGGGGCCTGCCTGCAGGTGGTGCTGTGGTTCAAACCCAGGTCCCTGTGCTTGCCAAAGCAGGCACTTAGTCCACTAAAGCTGTGTTGCCTGTCTTCAATTAGCTTTTTAAATATTTTCATAATTATTTAGAAGCTAAAAGTTTTCAAAGTTTCTAACTCAGCAAAATAGCTTTTCATTATAGCACTTCATTTATAAATATCACAGCATAGAGCATTTTTTAGCTAAATGTCTAATCGTTTATTTCACTTAGTGTACAATTGGTGAAATTAAGCAGTTTGCATAGGGTTTATTAGAGAGTAGCCTAAATTATATCGGTATTATTAACTAAGGGAAATAGACACATTTCTCTGAAGTGTAAATATTTAAACCAAACAACCACTTAAAAATTAAATACTTGAGTTAATTTGCTATTCATTATGTGCAGTGCTTCTTAGTGTTTCTGTACTCTAAGAGTTCAGAAAAGGCTTTGCAATAACAGATTAGTTAGAGACAATTAAAATATTAGATCAGAGAGGAAAGTTTCTTTTTAAATACACTGAACATCCACTTCAACACTATCTCTCAGGCATTGAAACTGTCCTGCTTACTCTCCCTGTCTCTGAAAAACATACGTTAATCACAAAGCACTTGTCTTAAAGAATACTTCATATCCTGTTCAAAATGAAAATAACTCAAAATGTTTTTCTGGCATTGCCCATATTTTCTGTTTTAGCAAAGGAGAAAAGGTAAGTTGCTTTAGTTCTATGACACCTTCTTTACTGATATTTTATAACATTAATCTATTCTGATATTAAAATATTTTCAGAGCAATTTCATTTTGTTCAATTTTTTTTAAAAGTGCAGTACAAGTGAATGCAGACTTGCTCGCTGACTTTACAAAACATCTACCACATGTTAACTATAGTGGGCAAAGAAATCGCACAATTGCTAAGCAAATATTTTTAATATCACATATCACAATTCTAGCTTATATCTGGGGCTGCCTTTATAATTTGATATCAGGTATGGGTTTTGTATTATGTACAGTCTGTGTTACCCTATGTCCTATATTTATGTGGTCTACATTATCATTCTCTAGATAGACAAGAGCATGCCCTGAATGACATGTATCGTAAGTGCAAACTCTTCACTGACTCATTCTGCAGAATCACCACCACGCCCAGCCTCTTCCTGCCTCCTGTGTCTACCTTGTGGCCCAGTCTTGTATTTGTTATATTTTTGACAGATGTAAGCATAGAAAAACACAACAACTTCTAAAGTTCTTGCCTGAAAAATGTCAGTCTGTATTCAGTAACTGTCACAAAATCAAACCTTTCCTCACGTGAAACCAAGACACTGGAACTGACAAAGAAACAAGGACACATTTATGCCTGATCCTTGTTGAGAGTTGAGCATGGGGTTGTCTGCATTCCACAAAGTTTTGTTATGCCCTAAGCTATCAACTTAAGCTGTTACAATTTACATAACATTATCTCATTATTCTTAAGTGTTCTGCATTCAACATGGCTGCTATTGTTTGCTCACTGAGATGAGTGGTTTTTATTTACATGGTGGATTATTTGAAAGTTTTGAGAAGAGAAAACAGAAAACAATACGTTGAATGCAATAATTTTTAAATGTGTTTTCACTGTATGCAACATTTGATAAAATGATTAATAGAAAATATGAGGAGGGGCAGTTGCCCTTTTTTCCTGTTAGCCAATGGTATCTGTTTGCAAATCAAATGCTCGTGATGCTAATAAAATCCTTGTACTGGCATTCTTGAGAATTTCACCAGTTTCTCAAAAGGCTAAAATTATTTATCTGAGTGCAATGTCACAATAAAGTAGGTTAAATGTAAGACTAGTGTCGAGTATTGTTATGGCATTAGAACCTTGATATCAGGCCCGCATTCGGTTCTTGCGCTGAGGCGCTAACTCTCTGCAGGGCTGTTTGGACTGAAGACTGAATCTTGTGTCAGGCCCTGACCTGAGAGACGTTGGATCCATAGAGATGCAGTTCTCTGCTTTCACTGCAAGAGGAGATGCAGCTGTGGAATCACAGAGCAATATACTGTAGCAGCCCCCTGCAAGGAAAGAGAAAAAGACGCACTGTCTTCAGGCACCTTGGTCTTGAGTTTCTCAGGTCCAGAACAGTGAGAACCAAATGATTGTTGCTTAAACCACCAAGACTGCAATTCTTAAAAGAGAAGACAGAATAGTAATAAAGAATTAGAAATGATACAGAATTTCACTGAACAAAATAATGTGAATTCGGCAAAGTACTTGTTGTTTGCATAGAATTGTCTTCAACTTAGTTTGTATTACCATATATATGCATGCGAAACTGGACAAAAAAAGAAAAAAATGTTATAAGACATTAAGGAGAGAGAAAAAGAGGGAAAAATTAAAAATGAAGAGAAAAAATAAACATTAGGAGCTGGGGATATAGCTCAGTGATATAAGTGCCTGGCTCGCAATAACAAGGTCTCGAGTTTGATCCCCAGCACCTAAAAAAGAAATTGACTACTCCTTTCTGTAGACAAGCTGTAACCCATGGTACAAATATCCAAGCCATCACTCTGGTTTGTCATGGCCAAATCTTGGAAGCAACTCGAATGCCCCAAAACTGAGGTATGGATAAAGAAGATGTGGAACTTTTACACAATAAGTAATATTATGCTATAAAAATGGGTAAATGTAAGACTTCAGTTTATCATGACAAATAAAGTTGACAAATATGCTATGCTTCTGGGATATTATCCTACCTTTGCAAATTTCTCAATCACTTAGCACACCTTCAACAATCCGTGTTTCACTTTGGACGTGGACTCCAGACAACTGAGGGCTCTTGGTAGATGGAAGTATTCAGACCCAAAAGAGTATTTTCATCCAAAGAGTTTTCTGCCACCAAGTGCTACAGCTTTCACAATACCTGAAGAGCCCTATCCTCTCCTGGTAATTCACCTGACTTACACACTCAGAGTGGGCAGTGTTTCCTACATGTCAACACTGAGTAACTCCATCCCTGTCACAAGTTTCACAAAGTACATGTGTTTTTTTTAATTTTTATTGGAGCATAATTTATGATTTTAAGATCACAATGTCATAGGAAGAAATATGAAATTATACAAATACAGACAATTTATTTATTGAAGTTTCTCCTTGTAAGTACAGTGCAAAAAATAAAAAATAAAAAACTCTATCTGCTTCACGTTTTAATTTTCTACTTCCTGAAGTCCACAGTCACAAGCATTTCCACACCCCTCCAAATGATCGGAAACCTCTTGCTCTTTGAAGGATTATGGCCTCCGCTGAGCTAACTTTTGCCTGTCATCTGCTCCATCCTTGATACTCTGGAATATCCCTTGATTTATTGTCACAGCACTTGCAGTTCTACCACGGATTATGCTTTGCGTCTGCTATGCTGCACCCCACTGAACCTAACAGAAGTCATGGTGAATCAATGCTGATTTGTGTTTGAAATAAAGCCCGTGTTACTTCTTCCATTTCAAATACATTTTATTTTTTAGTGTAAAGAGAAAAACCAGCAAAAATGATACAGAAATTCAAAACAAAATGATAGGAGGTCAACAATAGTTAATATATGGCCTATAGTTATTTTTGAAGTAGTTGCTCTGATTACAAGATATAGGCATGAAATATTAATCAAACAAGCACAAACTGTTGTTTTAATAAACTAATAGAAATTAGTAGTACATATATCTCACTTATCATATATATATATTTTTTTCTTTTTCCTTCCTGCTTTTGTCCTTTCTCCCATCCCAGTTCTTTCCTTTTCAGCAGTTTTTCTACTTTCCCAATATCTAATGAATATTTTGGATTTTATTTATTTTTAGAGTTATTTACACTAGGGAAATAACAAAATATTTTTACAAGCAAGTCTGATTAATTTCTCTTATAAATATGGTCTCAAGTTGCATCAATTTACTTTTATAAGCTTCAAGTTTAACTGCCTTAGTAGCTGAGTAGTGCTCTATTCTATAAAAGATCACATAATTTTTATCCATTTCTCAGTTTATGGGCATTTGGGTTGCTTCCAAGATTTAGCTGTGAAGAATTGTTCTGTTTCAAACATGGTACACATACATCATTGTGGTATGATTTTTAAAATTTTTTGCACTTTTGTTTTAATGTATTTTGCACATGGTTTCACTACATAGCTCTGACTCATAACTACCGTCCAACTTTCTGCCTCCCTAGTGCTGGGATTATAGGTCTGTACCACTATATCCAGGCTCTGTGGCTTGCTCAACATGCCCAGATGCAGAGCTGGTGAAGTGTGTGGTCCCAGGGATTGTACCAGTCCTTGAGCTTGCCTAAGCAGGTGCTAGGTCCACGAAGCTATCTCACCTGAGCTTGGTGAGCTATCCTTCATTCTTCTGGAATCTTATTATTCTGATGAATAATAATCCTAACTATTCAGAAGGGAATAGCTAGGTTAAATTGGACCTCTAATCCTATTTTTCTGAGGATTTTCCACACTAATTTCCAGAGTGGTTTCACTGGTCTGTATTTCCACAAATAGTGGAGAAGTGTTCCTTTTTCCCTACAACCCTGCCAGCATCTGTTATCAGTTGATATCATTATTTCTGGGGTGACATGGAATTCAATGTTATTTTAATTTGCATTTCTTGAATGATCATTGATGACGAATAGCTTTTCATTCATTTTCCATTTCTATTTCTTCATGTAAAAGTGCATATCCATCTCTGATGCCCATTTTGTATTGTTTCTTTAAATTTGAGGAGTCTGACACTTTTTGTGTCTTTATATGTGCTACAGAGAAATCATTCGTCTAAGGGACAGCTGAATAATTTTTTCCACTCTGTAGGTTTTTATTTTCTGACTGTAATGATTATTTCTGATGTGCGAGAACTTTTTGATAAGATGGCCCAGTTCTTTATTCTTTGAGTTACTTTTTGTGGAGGTTGGATTTTGCTCATAAACTCCCTGACTACTACTATGGCTTTAATATTTCTATCTAATTTGTCTTCCAGAAGATTTAGTGTTTCTGTTTTAATATTTGGATCTTCAATCCACTTTGACTTTATTTTTTTTTTTTCTCTATTTTAACAAAGGGCCTACAGGGTGTCCAAGGATCTCTCTGTTGGATTGGACTCACAGTGATTCTCCTGTCTACAGCCTTCCAAGTGCTGGGATTACACATGTGTGTCACCACTCCTAGTCTCAGTTGCTGTCTCAGTGCACCCCAGGGGTGAGACCAGCATGCCAGGCCTGGGGATCAAAAGCCCAGCCCCTGCGCTTGCTTGCAGGTGCCTTAATCCACTGAATTATTTGGCTTGTCCCACTCTGACTTTAGTTTAGTGCATAGTGATAGACATGGGTCTAGCTTTAGTGTTAGGCATGTAAAAAGGGAGTTGTTTCAGCACCATTTATTGAAGAGGTTATTATTTTTTTTCCAGTGAACATATTTGGACCCATTGTCAAAGATAAGGTGAATAAGTGTTTTTATAGTAGTGACTATGCACAACTACAATCTCTTCTAATCTGTTACACTAATTCTGAGGTCTGTTTTTTGCCATTATCATGCTGATTTTATCACAGTAGCTTTTTAGTATAATTTTAAGTCACTGATTGTGAAGCCTCCTGCTTTGCTTTGTTGCACACTATTTATTTTGCCTGTCTATGTCTCTTCTGGCTCCAAGTGAATTTTGGATTATTCCCCTAATTCTGTAAGATATACTATTGAAATTTTCATTGAAATTGCATTAAATCTGTATAAAAATTTTGAAAGTATGGCCATTATCAAAATATTCATTCTCCTTATCCATGAGCAAGTGACATCTTTCCATTTTCTGATATCTTCTTCAATCTCCTATCCAGAGTACTATTATTTTTCAATGTATTGATTTTGTATTTCCTTTGTTAGGTTTATTCCTAAGCACATCTGTTTTTTGGGTGCTCTATGTATTTTACATAATTTCTTTATCAACGAGCTTGCTGTTTGTATATAGAAATGTTTTTGATTTTTGTTTATTAATTTTGTATCCAGATATCCTACTGAATTTGGTAATTAAATCTAGAAACCCATTAATGAGGTTTGCGTGCTTTCTACTTAAACCATCATGTCATATGCAAATAATGACAATTTCCCTTTTTCTTTTCCAAAGTTAAGTAAACAGTTTACTTTAAAATTTAAGTTAATGAAATGTCCCAATATATTACAGTAGTCCGAGAGTACATATCCATGGATGTTTCCCTTCATATTTTTCACGAAATTAAACAAACAAAAATGAATAACTTTCAATGATCTGGTAAAAATAATCATAGGAAACTATGGTTCATTAATTGAGAAAATTGATGTTTTCCTTAAAATGGACAGGAAATAATTTTTCATCAGGTAATACAGGGATTAAGTAGTATATACAATAGTGGAAACAATGTCATAAAATAGAATTAGAGAAAGTAAAATTTTCTATGAAAGATATATTGTGTAGTAGATTCCTAGGCAGTAATTTATCCCAGTGATCATTGTGCTTTCCAAAGTATAAATTCAACAAAAATTGATTCTTTTTAAAATTTTTTTTGGAACCAGGGATTGAACTCAAGTCCTTGTGCTTGCCAATGAAGCGCTTTTTCCACTGAGCCATCTCCCCTGAACTTCTGCCCCCATGAAGAGTGATTCTTAAAGTGATTAGTATTGATGTATTTTTAGATGTAGCTTTGCTAAATGTAGAGTTTTAGGGAAAATTTTTAATGTATATGCAAATTAGCCGCTGCAGTGCTCAAAAACCGTCCGCTCTTATCTGTTGGGTTTTTTTCTGCATTGTCTGAAACCCACACATTAAAAGAGGAAAGGTTTTTTCAACTCAGCTTATAAGGCTTCAGTACGTAGTCACACAGTTCCAAAGGAGGGTGGCATGGTAGAGCGATATCAGAGAGGAGAAACAGTCCAAACCAGAGCAGAACAGGGAGAAGGGAGCAAACAGCAAATGACACAAGCCTACCTTCCTATTCTTCCTTTATATCCCACCCAAATAGTATCCCTATTCATGGATGCCATCCAGAGTGGGATCCCTTAGTCCAGGACCACACACATAATCCACAGTTACACATTCTAATCTAGTCACCTTCAAAACTCTCCAGTTATAACCACATAAGGCCTTGGGAGTGTATCTAAATACAAGCCTTCATGGTGTCCTCAGTGTATCTCTTATTGCACACCAGATATTGAACCAGGACCTACACTTGTGAGGCAGGCACTGATGCCACTGAATTATATCCCAATCCCTGTCCTCAGTGTATGCATTTTTTTTTTTTTTTTTTTTTTTTTTTTTTTTTTTTTTTTTTTTTTTTTTTTTTTTGTATTTAGCACAGGGTCTACAGAGTTCACAGGATCTCACTACACAGATGAGACTCAGAGTGATCCTCTTGTTTTCAGCCTCCCAAGTCCTGGCCTTACAGACGCACACCACCATGCCTAGGCTCATTCACATCTCAGTATGCCTGGGGGCAAGGCCAGCACAACACACAGGGGATCCAATCCCAGCTCCTGCCGCTGTGTACCTTAATCTTGTACTATTTCAAACATTTCCAAGACACATTTGAATTTAAACCTTCAATGCCAGTGAAATTTTCTTTCCGCTGCCTTTTTATCTTTTATTTTTCTTGGAGTAAACTCTGAAGGAAAAGATAGAAACAATTTAAAAGTTCTAACAATCCCTGTAGTTTGATTGTTTATCAACTAAAACCATGATCTTTGGATGGTAATGCATTCAACAAGACGTTCCAAAAATGAAAGCTCCCAAAGGTCAACATAAAACCTAGTGCTTCTAGTTCATCTCTTCCAGAGAAAGCTCTCATTGTCTTAGGGCAAATGCAGAAAACTATGAAGGAAATGGAATTACAACACCCAGGAAAAGATGACAGCAGCAGTCCCCCATGCACAGAGAGATGGACACATGGCTGTCTTCGTACCTTCCAGGAGCTTCACCTCTTTATTCCAGAACAAGCTGTCTGAAGGTAGCCCTGAGGATTCATGCTGAGGTGGAAGCACATTGTAAGAGGTGGTCAGAAACTTTCTGTGCTCAGGGATCCCTCTGTGTTTCTCTGCACTGCTGAGACTAACCCATCATCTACACAGAGTTCCAGACACAATGAAGGCTAAAGTAATATGCTGTGATTAATTAGAACTCAGTCTCCAAAATAACACTTGTATGTCATTGGGTAATCTTCTAAATTACTTCTTTAAAATGTGTTTAGTGCAGGGTCTACAGGTTCTCATTACACTGATCAGACTCATGATCCTCCTGTTTTTCAGCCTCCTGAAGCCCCCAACACTGGGACTGCAGGCGCGCACCACCATGCCCAGTCTCAGTGGCTTGCTCCGCTCACCCAGGGTCAAGGGCGGCAAGCTGGGGATTGAACCCTGGTCCCTGTGCTTGCCTAAGCAGGCGCTTAGTCCACTGAACTGTCTCACTGGCTCTCTGAATGTTACACTTTAAATGATAGGCTAGGAAAACAAAACTTTGTATATATTTGATTTGCATCTTCACAATTTTCTTTTTGAATGTATGTTTCATGAAGATTTTATTTTACTACATGAATACCTATGCTTTAAATGTACTTGTCTTTGCTGTGAACATATGCCTTTATCTCATTGTACTGGTATAAGATAAATAAAATACTTAATAATCACGAGTATAGTCAGTATAAACAAAAACATGGCTATTTTTGTGATGTCTTACACAGATTTAGGAACAGAGTGAATTCAAAACAAATTGCCAGTTCTATTGTAAATATAAAAGGATTTCGGGCTGGCTAGATAGCTCAGTGAATTAAAGGCGACTGAGACAGGGAATGGTGGTGCACACCTGTAATCCCAGCACTCAGGAGGCTGAAACAGGAGGAGGATCACTACTAGTCCAATGTACTCTGTAGATCCTGTGGACCTTGTACTAAACACATAAAAATAACATATATATATATATATATATATATATATATATATATATATATATATATATATATAATTTCATAATTAATGGAATAAACTATTTTTTAAAAACAAATACTATGTACACATGTACCAACACCACACCTTCCAGAATGTGCCTAAGCTGCTGTTAATGATACTTGAACAATGGAAATGTTGATTCTCCTCATTTGGCTGCTGCACATTATATGCACATACATTACCACAATGTGCAAAATTATGTCATTTATGTAAATAAATAGATCCGTGGAAGCACAGAGACTATTGCTTGGGGGACAATGAGAAGTATATTCTAAAGAATAGCAAACCTGCTGACAAATAAGCACTTTCTCAGTTAAATACTTTGCTATATAAATTAAATATAGCAAGAAAAATTGCTCACCTACAGGCAAATGTTTGCATTTGTTTAGCACTAATATCATACACAATCCCTCCTCCTCTTACTCTGAATCTAATTTAAAATATTATTTTACTTTGGGGAATTTGTCTTTTGCAAGCCAGATTGGTAATATATTTTTTTATTTTTAAGGAAGAAGTTCTGCATGAAAAATAGATTGTAGTAAAAAGTAAAAAAAATGATTTTCTGTATTATTATTTCTTCTTAGATTTCTCCCTAGAGAAACACATAAAGCTAACAATTTTCTTTTGTGTGTGTGTGATATAATAATGTACCAAATCTCCAAACCAACAAAATTCCAAAATATCTAAATGAAAGTACATAAAAAGTACATTTCCTGAGATTTATGAAATTTTAGTCCATCACAAGATATTACTATGGATTAGAAACCAGCAGTATACATAAACACTGTTTTAGCATGAGCACTAGTAAAAAAGTCTTCACTTTTTATTTCTCACAATTAACACTATTTTACATTACAAATAGCTATGTCTGTTTTTTCTTAATTTCATAGACTACTCTAGTACACATGGAAACTTATTTCTGTCATGTATAGCAACATGGCCATACACATATGACTTTGGAAATTCACAGTACCTCAGCTGGCTGCAGAGCTCAGCAGACCAAAGCGCCTGCTTAGGCAGAGCTCAGGGATTGGAGTTTGACCTCTGTGGGCCCCGCCCCCGGGGGGCACTCACATGGCCACTGAGCCTGGGCGTGGTGCACACGCCTGTAATCTCAGCTCTTGGAGACAGCGAAAATAGGAGGATCACTACAAGTCCATTCTACGTAGTGAAACCCTATATATCCTGTACTAAATACAAAAAAGAAAAGAAAAGAATAAAACAGAAATTCATGTTTCATATGGCACACTCAAATAAAAATTAAGACTATAATTTTTGTTTCTCAAGATAAATGAAGACTGTACATTCCAATGCTATTATAGTCATCTGTGTGATTAAATGATTTCTCTCTAGCTGTTCCGTGTCAGTGACATCGATGCCAGTACAGTGCTAAGTAGATTTACACACCACACCCTTAACATATGAAAGGAATGCAGAATTGACATCTCTAATACAATCTATGCAAGCTGTAGCCCGCTCCCCAGTCTCATCCCTTCAGGGGGAGGTTTTCCTTCCACATTCACTGAGCTTGGAAGAGGTCCTTCATCCCAGAGCTATTCCACTGCCTTCCATTGAAGGAAATCAGTTATTAAATGGAAAAAATGTTCTCATTTTAAAACTTCCTAATCAGAATGACTGCGATGGTGACAGTAAAGTCCCTCTTTTAAATGGATGTAATTAATGAAAATGAGGCTACAGGGTTTGGTGCCTCTTAAGTAAGAAGAAAGAAGACGGTGAGATGAAGTTATCCTGGAGAGAGAGGAAAGATCATAAGCTGCGACTAGAGTCTCAGAGGAGGGAAGGAAGGAAGGAGAGGAAGAAGGAAGGAAGAAGAGGAGGGAAGGAAGAAGAAAGAAGAAGGGAGAAGAAGAAGGGAGAAAGAAGGAGGTTTGGACACAGAGACAGCTGCACAGATGGAAACTGAGGTGGAGAAAGAAGTACCGGTCGCTAGTGACTCACTTCTGCAAGGCCACAAGCTCCAGCGATGACCAGTGGCAGTAAGAAACCAGGAGGGGAAAACAGCGGACTCTCCTTCTGCTCTTCAAAGAGAAACTAACACTACTGGCAGTTTTGCTCCACACTTCTGGCCTATTGCTCTGTGAGAGAATATATTTGTCCTTTGTCAAGCAGGAGGTTGTCCTAATTTGTTGTAGCAGTGTTCTGAAGTTGATGTAATTATCTACTTACTGTGCTGCTCTCTTCATGACATCTCCCTCTGATGCCTCACTTTGCCTGAAAAATTCTTTAACACAGTAAAAAACTGTCATGAACTCCACTTGCATTAGGAATCCTGCCAGCTGCATTTTTTTGTTACTGAAATACAAAAATGGAATTTTAAATTATCAATTTCTGGATAAAATTAAAGTAAATAAACTAAATGTCCCACAGTAGTATCTCCATACAAATGTACTGTTAAAAATATGAAATTTATAAAATACTATATATTTGCCACTGTTTAACTTTAAGTGACCTAATTGTTTTGGTTACTTTTCTCTCATTGCTGGGACAAAACACCTGATGCCCAAAATTAAGGAAGGAAAGATTATTTAGCTCACCATTTCTGGAGGTTTCAGTCCCCACTCAGCTGGCTCAAAGGCAGCATGGCTCATAGCAGAGGGCAGGTTCATGATGGAAGAAAGCAGCAAAACGGCCTCTCTCCTCAGCTGCCACAGGCTGGGTGTAACGCTAGCTCCCATAATCCCAGCAGACCCATAATCCCAGCCTTGGACACTGAATTGATCACAAACTCTAGAACCAAGCCTCAGTGGCTGCATGAGGCTTTGAGGGGACAAATATACACAAAACCACCCCTGCACAGCCAGACTCATGCACATCCCTTTATACAAAGGGTATCTTAGTGCATTTCTAAGAGTTTCCAAAGTTCTACTTGGGATTGCTTAAAAGTCCAAGTCCCAAGTATCCTCCAAGATGTAAGGCAAACTCTTAGCTGTGAACTCCTGTACAAAAGAAAAGTAAAACACTTCCAACATTAAATTCCACAAGATAAACATTACCATTCCAAGAGGTACAAGCAAGGGGGTATAAAGCATATGGACCCAAGCAAGTCCAAAATCCAGCATGGTAAACAGCAAGTCCCATAATCCCATGTGGTACATCCAAAGCAGTCTTCGATGAGTTGTGATTTCCAAAGGCCTTACATGGCTCTGCCCCTATGGCACTCTGGGTGGTGGCTCCTATGGCTTCTCTCTTAGGTTGACTTTGTTCCCTCTTTGTAGTTTCCCTTAGATAATCCACATTCTAGGCTTTTCCAAACTTCTGGAGTTTTTCCAATGAACAGGTTTCTAACCCACAGCTTTACGCACTGTTCTCTCAGGAGCACATTGCCTGCCCTCCCAGACATTCTTCTGAATCTTGGTGGAAGCCTTCTTAACTTCAGAACTTCTGGATTTAGAATGCAACTAAAACTAACACCACAAAGTTGATGCCAAGATCTGCCACCAGATGTAGTCGTAGCCAGGCTCTTGGTTGTAGGCACTGAGCACCTGGATTGCTGAACACTGTGATCCTGATTCCAAGGAACTAATTCCCCATGACGGCACCACTCTGGGGCCTGGGGTGGCCACTGCTGCCACTGTGCAACTTGCGGCTCTGTAGCTTCGTGCTCAAGGCAAGGTCCCTGCCTGGCGCTGAGGCTCACAGGATGGAGACCTAGCACGTCCTGAGGCTCATAGGGTGGAGACCTGGCAAGTCCTGTGACGCCTCAGGCCATCCTATCCTTTCTCTTGTTCCTTCTGGGTGATAGAGATTTTCTCAGCTCCATTTTTCCATTCCACGGCTTTATTGGAGCTTCCTTTCTGGCCACACACTTTGAACCATTCTGCTGGGCTCTTGCTCTTGCTTCTCAACATAAATTTTGCTGAGAGACCTCAACAGCAGCCAAATCATTGCCTCATTATTCAGCTGCTTTAAAATTTCTTTTGCCAGATTACTCAGTCTGCGGCACTTAAACTCAGTCTCAGTCAAAGTCCCTGGGCATGAACAAAATGCGAACAAACTTTCTGCCAAGTGATAACTTGCATTGTCTAGAGTCAGATAAACAATGCAGTTCTTCCCAGCAGAAACCTCCCCAGCCTGGTCTTTACAGACAGGATTTCCATCAACCTTCTGATTTCCTGAGCTCTGCCCAGACTCTCCTACTCAGAACAATCAAAGATGTTCCAGTACTTGTCTTGTAGGTAACATCTCCAAACTTTTGCTATCTCTTCCCATAAACCATCCCAAAAGCTTGTAATCCACATGATCAGGTACTCATAGCAAGAACCCCACTTATCTGATACCAAGTTATGTCTCAGTCACTCTTCTCTAATTGATGGAACAAAATATCTGACACCCAAAATGAAGGAAGGAAAGATCTATGTAGCGCACACTTTTTGGAGATTTCAGTCCATACTCATCAGCTGGCTCCAAGGAACAGGGGTTCATCGCAGAGGGCAGCAGTTTACGGCAGATGAAAACAGCAAAACAACAAGAGCAAATCGGAAGAAGAGCAGCATCAATGACAGCGGCAAGCCTCCCTTTTTTACCTCAGGCTCTGTGTAGCACTCACACCCATAATCCCAGAAGTACTCAGAACAACAATCCGAGTCATGGCTCATGAATAGAGCACACGCTCTAAAACCATGCCCCAGTCCTGTATGAGGCTTTGGGGAAACAAATACACATAAACCATAACAGAGACAAAATATTTTTATATGATAAATAAAGCAATAAGTCCCATTTTTTGACCTTGACAAATAAATACAGCTTAATATCAGACATGTAAAAAGATAAGTAACAGTATTTTAGCTCTTTGTTCCTATGAAACAGGGTCCATCAAAATAATTTTTAAAAAATAGTAATTTAATAAAACGTTTGTTGCAACTCACCATCCACAGGGCTTAGACCACAGTCAGGGGGCCATCACTTGCCAACTGGTGGTGCGTTACAGTGTCCTGCCACACAGCATGGAGCCAGGGAGGCAGCCATGCCCCACAGCCATGGGGGAGAAGACAGAGACCAAGAGAGAGAAGGAAGAGATACTGTACATGCACAGATCCACACCCCGTGGGCATCGTCTTCTAAATTTCTATCACCTCCCAGTGTCTATCAAGATGTGAGCCCATCAATAGGTAAATCCTTAGTGAGGTCAGAATGTTCTTGGTCCCTTCTCTTTCCCAGGGCTTCACCTAGGAACAATGCTGCATAGAGACAAAGCCTTCAACAAATGAGCCTTGGAAAGATGCATCACGCTCAAACCATGGTAAATAAGAGACAGATGACAGACAGACAGACAACAGAAAGATATGATACAAATACACTGGACAAATATGTAGCTTAGTTAGAGAGATAAAAGGACCGCTAATTTTCATTCATACTATTTCATACATCAAGTCAACTGTGCACTAGTTTGCATATGCTAATTGCTTAATATAAATTATATTGAAACTATTTTCCATGTTCATAGGTTTGTTTGCATTTTATGGATCGAACATGTGTCATTATACATCTAAACAAAAATATTTTACCTTTCAGATTTTATTTACTCTTTCAGATTCTTACATTAGGAAGACAATATGATGTTTGCACATATGGGCCTGATTTATTTCAGTTGCAAGTATGGTCCCAGTTGCACTCATTTATTTATAAAAGCCTCAAGTTTATCTCTATTATAGCCGAATAATATTTCATTGTATAAAAATGCCACACCATTTTACCCATTACTCAGTTGATCTGATGATCTTTGGAAATGAGAGTTTTTTTTTTTGAAAAGAGAATTTGACTTACAAAATTTCTTTCTTTATTGCCAATTTTGCATGCTTGTATCTGGTAATCTAAAAAAATGATTTTCAGATAACATTATGTAATACAACAATCATTATTGATTTTCTATTATTATTTTGAGTGAAATTCTGCAGTCAAATGCTCTACCACTGAGCTATACCCCCATGAGTGAAATTCTGAATCATTTCTAATAATTCTTTTTACTATTTTTATTCTTTTAAAAACATTTATATTTTAACTCTTTTTAGTCTATTTTATAGAATATATTATTCTTATATCATTATTTTTCAAAATATTGTTACTATGAATTAGAGTTATTTGCTCAAATGGTATAAAACTTGTGAATACTTTTTTAAATTTTGCCTGAGAAATACTGTATCATTTTGAATAGGTCAGGTTAAAAGACAATTTTTCTGGGTTGACCTTGAGTTAGGAGAGCGACTCACCCTCTGTTACTGCACAGCCCATCTGGCTTTTGGGCGAATCATATTCCTTTGTCATCATTGCCTAGCTATTTTCAGGGATAAGGTGACTTCACGATTTTTTAGACATCCTTCAGTGCCCACATAAGTGCAGCATTACTTCATGCTAATGTGATATGCTCACCCTGCAAAGAAGGATTTCCCTTCCTGTCTGTACACATGAGCTGCTTTGGAAACCCTTCTAGGGGCACAGGTGGACATGTCTTCTTTCCCAAAACTCTGCAGTTCTGCACACTTTCCATCATTCTCACAGAACCTATCTATCCTCCTCCACATTATTTTAGTTTTGATGTTAAAGTTTATGATTTGGTGTTATGCGGCCTATTCTATTTAATTTTAATAGTTTTCTGTTTATTAGACGATGATTTGGCTTCTGAGGGTTGTTACACTACGGACACATTTCTATCCTGAGCCTTATTTATGATCATCTGTTCTAGAGGAAAATAAGCAAGGGAAGACCACTGTTCTGGGACAGTACTGGCTTAAAGGTGATTGGTTCATGGGCCTAACAGAAAGCAAATGAATGGATGACAAGATTGATTAACAATATTCTAATTGCCAATCTAAAGGTGATTTTCCTAAGTACTTTGTGACTGCTTAAAAAAACCCAAAAGATGATGTGTTAGAAGGTATTATTAAATGCAGGTGTCAAGTTTCAAAAAAAGCCCAATCTTATCTTTAGAAATAATGAATATAAACTTGGTTTTGCTTGATTAAAATAGCTTATTTCTACTTATTTATTTATTTGATGCAGGGTCTCACTATGCAGTTCAGACATGCAGTGATTCTCTGGTCTCAGCCTCCCAGTGGGATTACAGGCTGCTTTACCACACAATTTTGCTTGACATCAGGGCATGTCATTCTCTGGATTGAACCTGGGTTCTTGTGCTTGCCAGGTAGGGACTTAGACCACCGAACTAGCTTCTTAGTCCCTAAAATAGCTTATTTCAAAGAGGAGCAAATCAGTTAGGAATTTCCAAAGAATCCCATTTTCATTACTTTTTAAAAGTCTATTTCGAAATATATAATCTTGAGTCTAGAAATATATAATATTAGCTCTGTTTTCCTTATCATGAACTCAAAAATGATTTTTTTTCTGAATAATGCAGATTTTCTGCTATTTTAATCCAAAAGTCGGTAGAATTTTTTTCTGCCAGTCTATGGCTCACTGATTTACCCAGAATATATGTGTTAAATAAGCATGAGACTATGGAAAATCAGTGTCACTTCTTAGATAATAATGTATATTTCTTTTTTTCTTTTTTTTTTTTTTTTGGCAGAATCGGGGATTGAACTCAGGCCCTTGCACTTGCCAAGGAAGTGCTTATTCCACTGCTTCATCTCCCCAGCCCCCATAATAATATAATAATTAATCTTTCTTCACACTTAAAATAATTTGATTTCTACATTATAATTGCCTTGTATCTTGAATGAAAATCTGCATGTGCCTGTTCCTAAATTTCTCTGTAGTGTAATAAATCCTAATTGACATATATTCTTCAATTGTTTTAGCTCCTAAATATTTCTTTTTATATTTCTATTTCTTATAATTTTTCTACATATTTTAACTTCTATATATTATAATTTATCAAACTGACATATCATATATATATATATGAGTATATTTTTCTAATGCTTGAGTATAATATATACATAAATAATATATATGTAAATATAAGACTATATAAATATATGTATGCATATGCATAAATATTAAAAAATAAACTACAGAATATTTTCTTCACCAAGAAAGTTCCCTCCTGCTTCCTTACAGCCAATGCCTGCCACTGTAGGATGCGGCAACAGTTATGACCCGTACTGCCACGCTACCGATCCTGAGACGGGACCGCACAGTAGAGTCCATGGTCTCTGCCTTTCCTTCATGCCTGCAGCACAAAGCTCGCATCTGAGTCTCTATAAAACCATTACATAACTTGTCCTTTCTCCTTCCTTCTGGGTCAGTTTGCACCACATGATATTTTTTCTTACGTTCATTATGTTATTTTCTCTCATTTTTACCTACATATGATTTTTCCTTTTTGCTTAGTGTCACTCAAATTTTTAGTGTGTAGATGCTTCAAGCTATTTCTGCAAACACTGCAGAAGTGTTCTTTGTTTCTCTTTCGCGATCACATTCTGTGTTTCTTTGCTTTGCACTGTCATCGTGCTTGCTTTCCCTTAGGTCCAGTGCCATTCAAAACGAGACGCAGCCCTGTCTCACTGGTGTTAGGAGCCACGGTTTGTCACGCCCAGTTAAGCACCGGTGGCTGGTTGTTGGCCACTGGAATTTCAGGTCAACTTCTCCTGTGATCAAACCTTGCTGTGCGGGAGCTCCAGATCCAGGGACACGAGGGTGATGCACAGCGCGGAGCGGGACCTTCTCAGTGGGCTCCAACGCCGTTTCAGAAGCTGAGCCTCCCTTTGCTCAGTTGTCTCCCATAGTCAGTTCTCCTGACTGTCCCTTTAATAAAGGCTCTAAACTAGAAAACGCAAAGCAGAGTTCCATATTGTGATCCCTGAGGTACAAGAGAAGGGGTCAGCGGAAATGGCAGCCTTGTACTCGCGGAGTGCCGGGGGTCTGCCTTCAGTCCCACCCTCCAGCTGATTAGGTATTTGTCTAAGTAACGACAATATATCATGTTTCTTTTTCTTGTGCTAGTGTCATTTAAAAAATTAATAAGCTCTTCATGTTTATTTGGGATAAATTATGACGGGATTAAAATTTAGATGAAATTTCCAACAGCTGTTCATAAGATATTTGAGAAACACATACTGATTTATCAAAATTGAATAGCTTTGCTGTCGTGGCTGTAAGACACTCATCTGAACTGTGGCGTATTTTCCCGCTGGGCCTCAGAAAGTGACTCCCATGTGGGCCCTGAGCTATGCAGTGTGCGTGAGGGCCAATCTCAGGGGAGCATCAAGGTCTCCTCTCTTCTTCCTGAAATCTCATTAAGCAGAGAGGGCTGATGTTGTGTGACAAGAGCAGAGCTTGAGAAGCAGACCCGCATGGCATCTCCGGAAGAACTGTGTCCAGGACAGGCTCTGCTCTTGAGGCCCTCAGCTCCCTGTCGCCATTTATCACCCTTCTAAACTGCGTCTCTCATTCTCCTGTCAACTTTGTTTTTCTGCGGTACCAGGGATGGAACTCAGGAACCTGCGCTTGCCAGGCAAGTGCTTATTCTATTGAGCTATCCTTGGCCCCTTCTCCTGTCAACAACTATTAAGAAACTATCATAGCACATATATATATATAAAACATAGACATATATTTGTGTATGTATAATATATACATATATATGCTTCTAAATCTCATGAAACTATCAACTACTCACCTCCTTGTAATTACCTTATTAATATAAATAAATTAATATGCTTTTTATCTGTGCCAATTTACCAGAAAAGATATAAACTCTGCTCTAACAGAGAGGAGAAATAAATTTCTTTTATACCTGTATTAGTACATATTAGAATAGAAGAACACCAACAAAAACATAACCTGTTTTCTTTTGTCAGAGATGGATATAACTAAAGGACCAGTCTGTAGTGAAAAACAAACAAAAAAATGATAGTATTGATGTATAGCTACTTTCTGTTAGTTCACTGAGAAGAAAGGTTTAGTACTAATTTTGTTTAGACAAGATATCAGGTCTGCATCTTGTCCTCTGAATAACTACTATGAAGGCAACAATATGCAATGTATTAATTATTGTAACTGTCCTACTAACCTGTTTTGAAACTTTCTTGTTGTTATTTTATCATTTTTTCTCATTAAAATGGAAAGAAAAACATAGGGTGGAATTTCAGAGTAAAAGGAAGTTGAAGTTATTAAATATTTGAAAAATGGACATATTTAGGAAGAAATAAGGTGTTTCCGTGGGGCTTGTACACTTGTGTTGCTCACCTGATATTTTTCTTTGCTGAATATGTCCTTTAAAGTTCTCATTATTCTAATTCATCTGAGTTATTTTCCCATAAGTACTAAAATGTCTTCTTTGAAGTAGCAAAATACACATCTTTCATTTGGTTTTAATATTTGTGTGCTTTTTTATGTCTGCATAAGCATCACTGGACTACATTAAATTAAAAATCATCTATAATAGCACATAATAAGAGTAAGGACAGAAAAACTCCTTATAACCATCCTTTCCAGGTGAAAGGGGTTATTAATTTTCCAGCTGAGCATTTCATTCAGCGTGGGTTTTCTTAATATCAAAATTGAACTGGAAGAACACCTAAATTATTCCATTTTCAAAGTAGTAAACTCAGTGGTTGTTTCATATGAGAAAAGCAAAATATAAATAAGGAGCAAAAATGGAAAAAGATGGAGAGATAGGTATTGGGAAACAGAAAGACCCTTGTCAAGTGGGAAGGAGAACAAGAGGGGAAGGGACCAGGAAAGAAAAGGAAAGGAAAGGGGATTTTAAGGAAAAGAGCTTTAAAAGATGTAAATAGAGCAGTTGGGAATGGAAAGGGTTTATAGGAGCTTGGATGGGCGGAGGGACAGAAAGGGACACACAAGACTGAGGATGTGTCATGCTCCTGCACTACCTCCTCAGTATGAATTTGGTCATTATGTGCTAGCAAAGGCAAATTAAAACAATTATTCCTTGTTAGTCTTTTTTTTTTTCTTTTTTCAGAACCAGAGATTGAACTCAGACCCTTGTGCTTGCCAGGCTCAATCCAGCAAAATAGGAAGGTCTTGCCCCATGTTGCTAGGTAATTGCAAACTGCTGAACAAATAAGTTGATAATGGTGTTTTCATCATGTACCTCCTGATTCAATTTTTAATTATCAAAATCCAGGTTGATCTTTCATAAAGAACATACTGTGCTCGTGGTCCACTGAAATTGTTCAGAATTTCATAAAGCCAGTTTGTAAGTCCGCTGCTCTTTTCACCTTACTTTGCTCTTTCCTCTCTTTCTAGATGATTGCCTTGTCTCAGACAATTGTGGAGAGAGAAGTTTTTTCTGTGCATGGTCCTAATTGATGTAAAATAACTCAATTTGTTAAACTGCATGCTGTTCTAATAGTTTCCCAATTGAAATGCTAAATAGGGGTGGGCAAAATAGTTCAGTGGATTAAAGTGCCTGTAAGCAGGTACAGAGGCTGGGATTCATTCCCTGGTCCTGCCATGCCAGCCCTGCCGCCCGGGCATGCTGAGATGACAGTTGAAACTGGGCGCGGTGGCGCACAGCTGTAATCCCAGCTCTTGGGAGGCTGTAAGCAGGCAGATCACTATGAGTCTGATCTAGTAACACCCTGCAGACCCTTCCCTAAAATACAAAAACAAAACAAAGCAAAATAAAAAAGAAATGATAAATATAAACCTTAGACATGTAGACTAGTAAAGACTTTCTTTGGTCAAATACTTTAACAAAAACTATTTAAAACTATTCTCCCAATAAACAAGGTCTAAGGCCAATATTTTGCAAACCACAGATGGTTTATGTAGTGCTGAGGCCTGTGGCAAGCCTGTGCATCCCACCCTGCATGCCCTGCTACTCCAAGCCACACCAAAGCTGTAATGGTGGCACAACGTTTGGTCCAAGAAGAAACATATTTGAACATCTTCCAAAAGCAAAAATAGCTTTTTGTAAGGTCCCAGTGGAAGGAGTGCTATTTTTAAACAAGCTATAGAGGGGGTCAGGGAGATGGCTCAGTGGAATAAGTGCTTCCCTGGCAAGTGCAAGGGCCTGAGCTCAATCCCTGGTTCCAAAAAATAAATAGATAAATAAATAAATACAAACAAGCCATAGAGGAACCTTAGTGCAGCTAAGAAATCCTCTCCAGCCCTGTTCTTCCCACTGAGTCAACTTCTGTCTCCTGACCCTCCTTCCCTGCTGTCCCTCTCTCAATTCCATTTCTTCCTAATGCCATGCATGAATGCTCCCCACATGCTGAAAAGGACAGGGAACATGACAGCATGACTAGTGGAATTCTGTAGGAAGTTACAACAATAGGAAGTGTATTTTTTAAAATTTTGTGTTACTTTTATTACCCCTTGGAAACCAAAAAGAGGCAAGACCAGTAGATTATGATTGTGTAGTAGATAATTTTAGATACAGTTCTTCCAACAGAAGTTCCTCTGCAGCATACAGGGTATCCTCAGGCTATCTGTGCTAGGAGTACGCACATTCCTCACCTTGTAAGTGAAGAGCAGTGTTTGTTAGCTATGACGTGTGCAGAAACTCGGATTGCGCTGGTTCTCACAGACTTCTGCATTTTCTTAAACAAGCAGAGGACATTTTATCTGTAAATTTTTCTGAGAATTAACCATAAGTTAGATATTTTGAATGATTCTTGTAGAAATTGACTTCAACCTTTATGATCAATTTCACCTTAAGTTAAGTATGTGAGGAAGCTAAATATATGTCAGTATTGTTTCATTTCTTTTAAATAACTTCCTTTAATTTGGAAGATTTCAACATGTTGGGGAAAAAATTAGTGTCCATTCCTCACTCAAACAAATTCATGGCTAATAAATCAATAAAAATAAACAAGAGAAAACATTTTTTTTTGATACAGAGGCTCGCTATGTAGTTCAGGCTCATAGGCATTCTCTTATCTCAGCCTCCTCAACACTGGGATTACAAGCCTGCACCATCACACCCAGGCTCCAGGCCAGCATGCCATGTGGTATGGGGTATTGAACTCAGATTCTTGTGTTTGCCAGGCAGGAACTTAAATTGTTGAGCTATCTCTCAGCCTGAAAATATACCGTTTTAAAAATAAATTTTGCATTTCTTGGAAGCCTACAGAAAATGAGACAAAAAACTAGAAAAAGCTATTTTCACATGGATTCAGAACCATGGTCAGAACATAAATGGATATAAACGAAAACTAATGATAATAACCTAGGGGGAACTTGGAAAAGGTTCAGTGCCTAAATCCTGGCCATCACATGGTAACATGCCTTCCGGCTGAGGACTCAGCAAGACAACCCGCTTGGGAAAGTTCAGAAAGGAGGGCAAGAAGAGTCAGAGAATGATCTTCATCTGCAGTTTCCTTAATTTCCCACAACTCTGAATACACACAGGCCAAGACCGGGTGCATTCACCCATATTTCATGATATTTCATATCGTGAGCTCTGACAAAGCCTGAAATCTGTTGCTTCATGTTTGAAAACATCTCCTGAGAATCTTGTCTTAACATAGGTTTCAATTTGTTGGTGATATTTGTCTCTTTCCATGACAGTTTTGGAGGCTGATTATCTGGGATATAAAAAAGACTCATGGTAGTTTCATCAACAAAGGGTTAATAACCAGTTGCATAGTCATTTATTAGTTGTCACATATGTCTGCCTGATCCAGTCACTAAATATTTAATGATCACCTTACATATGTGCTACATATGTACTTGAATTCAGCCTTCTGAATTTTAGGGTGGCTCGGAGAAATAGTGTTCTCCAAATGGGAACAATGTCTTTCAAGTAGACTGAAATTGAATATATGTCAATGTCATTGGACTACTCTAAAGAAAACACAGAGAACAGCAGTTCTCATGTACCTTAGTAACAATTCAAACAACAAGAATGCAAAGTCATTATGAAGTATATGTTTACATTATGCATTATTTAAGTTTCTCTAGAAGAGAAAAAACAACAGAAATACACAATTTATGATACAACAGTTTCTTTAAGGAAGTTCACAGAACCAAAGACAGGTGAGTCTAGAACAACTTCTATACTTCAGGGAGCAAGAGGATTTGGCAGCTGCTCAGCACAAGCCCAGAAAAGTTGTAAAAGTAGAGGGGTTGGGTCTGTAATAAAAGATCTGCAGGATCCCTGGAGAAGCACCAGCTGGACCTGCCCTGGAGGCTTCAGAAGCTGGAGCCTGGTGTCCAAGGTGGCAGCCTCATCTGTCTGAGCAAACCAGAGCTGTCTAACATAGGTGCATTTTCTTCTTCTTTGCCTGGAATAACAGTCAGGCTCTAAGCTTCTTGTTTCATGGAACCTATAGCCAGCAAGGGTCTTCTACCCTTAGCTTGCTAGTCCCCATACTGATAATCATTTCTAAAGATTTGTTGCTCCAGGGAATTTGACCTCTAGTTTTTTTTATTTCATTTTATTGAAGTTCAAATACCAATGAGACAGTTTCAAGGCAAATTAACAGGTCAGATTCAATAAATTAATACATTGCAAACTGTTTTCATAATGTTTTGGTATCATACAAGGTACATATATATTATACTTACAGAGATTATTATAGCAGATGTCTCTTACCAGTGAATTAAGAGAGTGTAGCTGTTTACTTATCTTATTTTCTATATCTGAATTATATCACAGATTCAATAATTAATACTTTCTACCTTGTTATTTTCCTAGTGTTTGTCCATAGTGCTAGAAGTTGACATAATATCTTGTCCAACCACTATTAGTGCAAATCTTGCTTCTTATACAATTATGCAGAAGGATGGCATATTTATCCTAACTGTACTGTTCATACACAGATGTCATGATTCTTCTTTTGTATCCCCCCCTTTTTTTTTGTCTAGACTTGTCAAAGATGAGCACTCCATTGTCATTAATCCAATTTAGTTGCCTGAACTCAGTGACACAATCCAACACAGTTCAGCATTCCACAGTAATAGTGAGTTATCTGAAGAAGTTGTTGACTGTAGCCATTTACAGCTCAACTTATTATTATGGCCCCAAGTTACATACCTCATTTTTATACTTTTCTGCTGGATGGTTAAGACCAAGATAGGTCAAGACCTATATAAGAAAAGATGTAGCTTTTGTTTTTGATGAGGTTAGCGAAGCCCCCTGAGGGTTTATCTTGTAATCCTGTACCTTACTCTGTAGATCCTTTGTCTGTGTCATCCATGTGGATGAATCACGGCCAATGCTTGACCAGTTTGCTCTCTATGAGAGCCTGAGAGAAAATTTTCTTTCCATGTGACTCTCCCCAGGCACACTATACATCATCAATCTCTTTACTCTGTGGCTCCATAATCTCCTTAATGAGAAAATTTGGAGCACAACTGAGTTTCACGATGTTACAGTACAGGTTCTCCTATGCCCTGAGTCTTTGCTGACCTTGAAAGGCTAGGCCCAAAATGTTGGCTGGCCATGCAGCTCTTCTATTTCTCCAATTTTGATTTCTGAACTTAGGTTGTTAAACATCCAGAAGAAAAGCTGTTTAGTACCCTGCAGCATATGCCATTCAGTTTACCCTAACTGTCTGACTCAGTTGTCTTTAGTTGTTGTACATTTCTATTTGTATTTCTTCTTTTGACTTATACTAGAGAAATTATATATTTTCACATGTGTGTCTGGTTTGTTTCACTTATGAATATATGTTCAAGTGGCATCCACTTCAGTATAAATGCTTCGAACTTATCATTCTTAATAGCTGAGTAAGACTGCATTATATAGAAATACCACATCTTTTTTAAACCATTCCTCGTATGACGGACATCTTGGTTCTTTCCAAGATTTTGCTATCACAAATTATGCTGCTATAAACATAGGTATACATATATCACTATGATATAATGCTTTCAGTTCCTCTGGGAGAATTCCCAGTAGGGGGATAGCTGGGTTGAGTGGGATTTCTAGTCCTACTCCTTTGAGGAGTCTCCACACTGATCTCCACAATGGTTGTACCAGTCTACATTCCCACCAGCAGTGGAGAAATGTTCCCTTTTCCCCACAACCTCTCCAACATTTGTTGTTGGTTGATTTCCTTATGATAGCCATTCTTTCTGGAGTGAGATGGTATTTCAGTGTTGCTTTTATTTGCATTTCATGGATGGCTAGCAATGTGGAGCATTTTTTCATATATTTATTCACTTCTTTAATTTCACCCTCTGAGAAGTGTTTATTCATCTCAGATGCCCATTTCTGAACTGGGTCTTTAAACTTGAGGGCCCTGTTATACCTTAGTTCTTTATATATTCTAGCCAGTAGGCCTCTGTCTGATTGCTTATTAGTTAGGATTTTTTTCAAAATTTGTGGGTTGTCTGTTCACTTTGTTGACAATTTCTTTTGATGTGAAGAAACTCCTCAAGAAGAGTTGATCCCAATTGTTGATTCTTTCAAGTGTTTCCCATGCAAATAATTGACTGCTACAAATTGTTGCTAAAGACTCTAGTGAAGAGAGTTCATGCAAGGGAGCTTAAACTTTCTCTCCACTATCTGAGGTGTTGTAAGTTTTAATTTCCAGAATAAACTAACAGTAGGCAGATGTCATGGTTTGTGTGTTTGTTTCCCTAAAGCCTCATGCAATCACAGGGACACAGTTCTACAGTTAGATTAATTCATGACTGGGATTATCGGGTCTGAGTACTGCTGGGATTATGGGTGTGAGTTTGACCCTCAGCCTGGGGCAGATAGACTAAATGTAATCCAAGAAACAGAGAGATAGATTTGCTCTCTGGACCATTGTTGCTGCTACTCCTCCCTCTTGTTCTTGCTGTTCTACTGCTCTTTGCCAGCATCATGAAAGGTTACACTCTGCCAGGGGCTGCTCTGCCCTGGAGCCAGCTGAGTATAAACTCCACTAATGTGAGCTAAATAAGCTTTTCCTTTCTTCATTTTGTGTGTCTGATATTTGTCCCAGCAACAAGAGAAAAGTAACTGAGATAGCAGATTAAGAGAGAGAAAACATGAGCCTACAGTTCTGTTCCTATAGTCAAGAGTCTTACAAAATATGAGAGTCAAAAAAGGATTGGAGTTCATATGGAGTATCTTCTGCTGCAGAGTGTAAGATTACCCATGTGCTTGTAGGGCAAATCAGCCACCAGAGGATTCCCCTTGAAGGAAGTAGTCCTGCTAATCACTTAGGCAGGAGCTCTCAGAGAAAGTGAGTCGAAGCCTATGCGAAGCTTCTCTGGGCAAGGCATGTGCATTTGGCTTTCCAGAGACACCAAGCTCTTCCTCTAGGTTGCTGAAGTGAGAAGCTCCACCTGCATGCATTTTCCCCAGGAAATACAGAAATTTCTCACACACCCTGATGTTTTCCTGACTCCTCTGCTAATCAAGTCTACTGGAAAAAAATTTAAAGGCAGTAAAATTTATTTTATGTACGTAAAGATTTTCCTTCTCATAAGCGCGAAACAAAATATTTAAAAACAGTCCCAGATCTCAACTCAATGCTTTGTATTAATACTGCACTTTATCATTATAGAGTTCTCTAAATTTCCATCACTAAGTCAAAGAAGGGAAAGAACTTTCTGAAAAGAAAATTATGTTAAAAAGTGGAACATTGGCTTTTGACTAGCCTTAGATTTTTTTTTTTTTTCCAGAACTGAGGATTGAACTCAGGCCCTTGCACTTGCCAGAGAAGCACTTATTCCATTGAGCCATCTCCACAGCCCCTTGGCCTTAGTTTTTGAAGTATATGTTCAAATGTTGCCTTCTGTTTTGATGTTCTTCATCACTGTGCCACATCCTTAATTTCAAATTAAAAACTATAATTTTTAATGTGCAATAAAAGTTTATTTTGGCTTTCACATTTTTAAAAGTGAAGGTTAGTTGGAAATGTCTTTGAAGTCTAGTACTAAGGAATTCATTGTCATAAAGCAAAGACATGTATGAGAATAAATTGCATTTTTGTGTAAAAATAAGTCCCTACCATCGCCTGTTTCCTCCAGGTTCCCACAGCAGTACCAGTGGAAGCACAATACTGACAGATCCCTCTTATTTCAAAGGACCTTTTCTAAGCACTAGGGTTGTAACTCAGTGACCTAGCATCTGCCTGGAAAGCACAAGGTCTAAAGTTCTATCCCTGGTACTGAAAAAAAATAAATAAATAAAACCTTTTCTGTTTTATTTTCAGCATTGTATTTTAAGGACTAACAGGGGCTGGGGAGATGGCTCAGTAGAATAAGCACTTCCCGGCCCAGCGGACTACAAAATGAGAAGCTATAGCCTTTGGAGACAAAGACCCACTCAAGATTGTTTTTATGTCAGCACAATTTTCAAGTTTACAGGCAAGTCACACAGGACCATGGACATCTACAGGCTGCCTTTCCTAGGACCGATCCACTCTCGGCTGTTCCTATGCAGATCTCAAACGTTTCCACACTGATTTCAAGATCAAAGCTCTGGTTTCTTGCTGGCATGCCTCTCTTGCCCCTCAGAGGTCGTGGATAGAGCCATGCTTGGTTATTGAGCCCTGCTCTTCCTCACTTCCATGTCTGTCTTCAACCAATCAGCCTGGAAATAAAAAGTGAATTACCAATTACAGGCTCTGAAGCAGTGACCCATGTAGAGAGTTTTTGCCTATGGAGGAGGAGGTAGCAGAAACTGATCTCCTGCATCTTCCTAGCGCGATGAGCATGGTTCATTCATGGTGACACTGACATGCCAGGCTTGCTCTCTGAAGTATGGGCAGAGTCGATGTTCTCAGCTCAGGTTTTTGAGGACTTCAACTTCAGTGCCTTCTTTAAGGAGGAAAGCAAGGAGCTGAAGGGCATCTCAGCACCATGTGAAAGAAAAATAGGTGACTGTGAGCTGTGGTTTCCATACTTCTAAGGCTCTGGCTCTTCTGGTATTAAAGCTGGCTACACCCACTTATCACTGATATAAGGAGAAATTGCTGGAATTAACCACTACATGCTTTGCCTGATGTGTTCATATGTAAACCTAACTCGTTTTAAGCAGGGAACTTCTAAAACCATTTCTGTAGCTCAATTACTTTAAAAACTACAAAATTGTGTATTTCTTGTGATTACACTTCTTTGAAGTTTGAACACCTCCATTGTTTTCACATGGTATACATACACCTCAATTGAATTCTTAGGGTAGTCCATACCAAGTAATTGTTTAACATGGTATATTTTTACATTTACTTCATTCCTTAGATGGATATTTAACTATTAAGTGAGATAATATATACAAAGTTTGCAACAAAACATGACACATAGTAACAGTTCATACTACACTCTTTTATGGCATTTAGTAACTGATTACAATGTTCTGCTCCTCATAAGTGACAATCAAAAATCATTTTTAAGAGTCTCTCCAGTTATATATCATACTAATTTTTGGTGTTGTACTATGGATCAAACCCAGGGTCTTTGCACTGAGCTGCACCTATCCCCTCTTTCTCCATTGATTGATTGATTGATACAGAGGCTCACGACAATGCCAAGCTAACTTTTGCATCAGCCTTCCTGAGCTCTGAGGTTACAAGGGTGCAACTTTCTACCAGCTTACAGACCTCATTGATGACTTTTGCTACAGAATGTCAATGACCTGATCCCCTTTGGTGCCTTCTTGTCTCCCCCTCTGAGTGTGTTGCACAGTGGGGAAGAGGTTCCACTTCTCTAAACTCAGGAGTGCTGGCTGGCTGGTGGAAATGCTATTTAGAGGACCCACGTAACAGGACTGTCATGGCTCACGTGTAGATCTCCCCTCACATCCCAGCTGACAGGACTCTCTTTGATGAACCGAGGATGGTCTTTAGACTTACTTTGATTTAAGAAATGAGTACATTTGTATTTATTTATCCTTCTATGTCATAGGCTTTGGGATAAATTTGCTTACTCTGCTATCAAAACTTTACTCTGCACATGATGTTTTGCATGTAATGTTTAAAAGTTTCTTTCCTAAAACTAATAGGTGTAAGACTTCATCCCTGGTCAGAAGGAAACTTGTTTGACAAATTCCCATGGATTATAGTTACATGGAATGCATGAATCCTAAAGTTTCAGTTGTAAAGGGCATGGTTTCTGGTTTCTAAGTAGAATAGCTAAAATTAACACAGAAAATTAATTTTCCTCCTGAAAATCTCTTCTTTTTTGCAGGAGGATCACTACAAGTCTGATTTGTGTAGTGAGACCCTGTAAACCCCATACTAAGTGCATAAAAAATTACCAAACTAAAAAAAAAAAAAAAAAAGGGTCCTGGGTAGATAGCTAAGAGAATAAGCACTTGCCTGGCAAACGCAAGATCCTGAGTTCAATCTCCTATACCTCAAAAAAAGAAAAGAAGGGGGGGGCGGGACAGTTAACTCGATGGACAAAAGTGCCTGCTTAGGCAGATGCAAGGACCGGGGTTTGATTCCCCTTATGCTGTGCTGGCTCTGACCTCAGGACAACTGAGACTGCTAAGATGTGGTGGTGCCGGCCTATAATCCCAGGATTTGGGAGACTGAAAACAAGACGATCACTACAAGTCTTATCTCTGTAGTGAGACCCTGTAGACACTGTACTAAATACATTTAAAAAAAACTTAAAGAAAGTCTGGAGGATTTACAATTTGAATAAAAGGAAGTTATTGGGGGTGCAGAGCTCAACCCCATGTAACCACCAAGCCACGATGCATTGTTGAAGATTAGATGTCCCTCCTGTTCCAGAACCAACCCGCCCCCTAAAGTTCTCTGTTAACATTCTCTTTTGCTGATTTCATAAACATGCACACTGCAGGTTTGGGGCAGCCCTTTCTCCTACCAGGAGAGGAGGCGCCCGCTGACCTCAGCTGTTTTGCCTTCTGACTCTTGTCTCCATTGCCTCATCCTCCACCGTCCTCCCCTGGAGTTTCAAGAGCCATGCTGGGCTACACAGGAAGTTTTGTCTGTTTTCCTTCCACTCTTTGCTGGTTTTCCCTTCTGTTTATGTTTTAAGACATCCAAAGTAAAGCTGAGCAGATTCACTTTAGCATGTAACTATGAGTTTTTGTAATCTGAAAAATCTTACAACAGATGCTCTTTAATAAACTATTTTTTCATCAAAAGTGTGGATTAGTGACACTCAGAAGTGCACACAACCCAATCAGAAGCTGGGGACACTGGGCTGCAGCCAGCCTGTGGAGGTCATCTGCATTGAATTTCTCACACTTAAGACCTCAGAATGCATTTGAACCTTTTTTGGTGTTCATCAGACCATCAAATTTCTTTCCTATGTGAATTGTCTTTTAAATATTTTGCCATTTTTACTAGATTTCATTCTGTCATTAATATGTAAGATCTCTATAAATTGTAGACAGATTTGTATAGATATTTTTAATTTTTAACTCACTATTTTTCTATGGCAATTTTGAGAATAATTACAGGTAGCACTTGAGGGTTTATTTATTATTGTTGTTGTTGTCTTTTTGAGACAGGGACTAGCCATGCAATTCAAACTGGCCTTGTAGCCCAAGCTGATCTTGAACTCATGAAGGTCATCCTGCCTCAGTCTTCGGAGTGCTGGGATTACAGGCATGCACCACCATGCCCAGCCCAACACTTTAGCTTTAAGCATGAACATTGTCATGCTTTTATGAGCTTCCCTTGATTTCTTACTGTGGATGAGTTTCAAGCTCAGTGTTGAAGAGAAATGGTGGAAGGAGAAGTACTTACTTGTCTTGCTTTTGGTCCCTGAGAAAAGCACGACATCTTCCAGGGTGACCAGGGTTATTTAAGATAAGTACCTTGCAGCTTTTATTTAAATTGAGAAAATGCCCCCCTAGAGTTGGTTTGATGAGTGTTTTCAATTTTAATCAGTCTTGGAGCTGAGAAAATTATCTTTCCACATTAGGTAAGATCAAATCACTTTTCCTTCTATATTTGGTAAATTATATTGGTTATTTTCAAGTGTTACATCAAACTTTAAGTGGAGGGAATCCAACTTTGATTATCATACAAATCTTGTACATTCTTGGGTAACTTTTCCTAATATACTGAGTACATTTTCAATTGCATTCATAAAAGATATTAATCTGTAGATTTTCTTTCTTACAATATCTAAATCTAGCTGTAATATTAATTGCACTAATGGGCATTAGTACTAATCTTATGGAATTAATTATGAAGCAGTTCCTCTGTTTCTATTTTCTAAAAATATTAGTATAGAATTTGATTCATATAATCCTTAAGCATTTGTTAGAATTCACAGTGACAATATTATACCTGCTATCTACTTTTTTGTAAAGATTTATCAGAAAATATAGAGCTTAATAATACAAAATGTAAGCTTCAAGATAAAAAAAAATCATTTATAGTACCTAAGGATCACAGAAAAAAAGTCAGTTAAAAAGAGATTCGCACTGTACTATAAGGATTGAAATAATCTCCCTAGGAGTGGAGAGGCAATGCTGACCTAGTAACCTTTGAAAATGACCAGCAACTAAGACATCAAGCCAGAGGGAGAAGTATATGAGTGGTGTGTATTAGCTGACTAAATTTTCCTACAGAGATTTGGGTTCATAAGTCTAAAGCTATGCACATGAACATTGGGAACTAAATAAATAATTCATTACGTGATTAACTCATTCATATTTCTCACAATTCCAATAAAATTGAAAGATCAGCATGAAAAACAGTAATGATTTATGTCCATGGATTAGAGTTAGGAACAAATGTAAACATTTTCAGTAAATACAGATGCAGATGATGAAATGCACTAAGAGTGAGAAGATGCATGTCATGTGCAGTATACCCACTGGCATCTCTTTTCCATGTCACCTGGGAGGCATGTGGCTCGGCTTTCCTGGTGCAGGACACACTATCTGTAGATTAAAGGAGGCCAGATTAAATCTGGCTCATGGCTCTTAGGGATTCAGTCAGTGGCTGGCAGCTTTAAGGCTGGCACATCCTGGCAGAAGGCCACAGAGAGGCAAAGCTACTAAATCCATGGCAGCGAGAAAACAGACCAGGGCAGCAGCCTAGAGATGATGCGGAGGGGCTGGGCGTGGTGCCTGAACCATGGCTCTACGCCCTACTCCCTCAGCAGGTGCCTGTTTTTCCAGTCTGTTAAGTGTCACTGACTCCAGTGATGTTCCCAACTCAGGATAAGCAGTCCTCAGTAGCAACAGCACATCCAGCTCTCAGACTGTGGCCCTCTTTCCAAACTCCAGTGAAAGGACCAGGCATCCTGGGAAAAGTCGGAGAGAACAGGATGGCAGCAGCAGGCGTGCAAACTAAGTATGGAACCCTGCGCAGCAACAGGAGGAGAGGACAAAGGTGTAAAGAAATGAAAACCTAAGCAATTTATTGTCAGGATGTGTAAAAGGGATTGAAAGAACTGTCACAGTATCCATGTCAGTAACTGGGCTAATCTGAGGAATAAACCATGACTGCAGGGGCGGGCATGTTGCTCAGTGGCACCGTGCTGGCCTAGTGAGCACAGGTCCTGAGTTTGACTCCTGGTGTTAAACCCGTCCCCCCAGAAAAGGCCGTAATTACATTGGATTATAACACAGAGTATAAAATAATTGTGAATGAACACATATTTATGCAAATTAATTATTGAATAAATTATTAAATGAGACAGAAGAGAAAGATGTCTTTACAGAGTTACCACAGCCTATGAGGACTGTCTGCTCCACACTAGATCAGCACGGTCACTCCCCTCCTAGTGTCTAGTATGAAAAAGAGAATGACTAGACTGGTTTTGCACTGGAAATGCCTGACCAACAACACCAGCAGATACTGACACCAGGGGCAGCAGCTGGGAATCACGGTAACCATTTGGGTCCTTGATGGGAAGAATGCAAGTATATTTTAACTTTGTGTTTTTCTTCCCCAAAATCTATTACTCTAGGCTTTTCATAAGAAAAAAGATCAGTTAAATTTCATACAAGGCAGATGGTGCGACATACCTGAGTCATATTCCTCAACATTTTCCACATCATAAAATATGAATGTGAGAGGGGCTGGGGAGATAGCTCAGAAGTCTAAGCTCCTAACTGGCAAGTGCAAGGATCCAGGCTCAATGCCTGGTACTGCATGCAGTCTCCACATTCATTCCTAAAGTCTCCATGTGTTCCTTACTCTGCTGTCTGATATCCTTTTCCTCTGGAGCCCTCAGCATTACTGGGCTGAACCTTTAATCAGTGCCTTGAGGTAACTTAACACCCAGAGTTGTTTCTGCAAGGTAATTAAAAAGAAATTAGCGAAGACATTTTATTTAACATTTTGTTAAAATTAATCACTACCTGTAATTAAAATATGATTTGCTGAAAGAATTAAAAACGAGGCTTTAAAAATAGCTTCAGATAAAGCTGAATCCTTGAACTCATCGGGCAAAAGCTTTTGTAAAATATATAACTGTGGAACGTTTTTTGGTTGTGTTTGACTTACACATGAGTCTATGGAGTACACATGTAAAAATCCCCATGAGAGCCCCTGACACTTCATGATGGACGAGGCCACCTTTCAGGTGCAACCATTCGAGTGCATGTCATAGAAACTCATAAAAAGCCGACTTCCCAGGCACATGGAGCATGCTGCTGAGTGGACATTTTCATTTACAATGGTACATGCCATGTAAACCAAAATGAAGTTTCACTCCCAAGACGCGTCACTGTGGCATTCATTTGCAAAGGCTGCAGTAGCGAGGTGCAGTCATTCCAGGAGCAGAAGTGTATTTCTTCCTTGTTCCAAAGAAGGCTAAGGGCCTCTGGGGCTTCTCCCCAGGCCTCTTGCAGCCACGTTCTGACTGTGACCACTTGGTGCTTCTTTTTGGGGACATCCTGAAGGTCTCCTGCTCTTCAGAGGACAGCAGTGATGATGTTAAGGGACGACCCGAAAGTCATTTTAGCTACCCCATCTTTTGAACACCCTGCGTGCCCTCAATTGAAGGCTGTAGCCTTATGACACGGGGGGCAGGTGCACACAAAGCCTGTGAAAGCAAAGCAAAGAATAAAATTTGAAAATTAAATGGATATTTAATGACTTGCTTAACCAGGGATTTAATGATTCCTATTTTATTTTACTTCCTATTCGTATTGTATTTCAGTTTTTACCTCGCTTCAGGTCCTCTTTCACTTAGAACTCAGAATTCTGTTCTTTTATAGGAAAATAAAAATGTGCTTTGTTTATTAAGGTTTTAATTCTCTTCTGCCATTCTAAACTTGCCCTTTTGCCTCAAGTTTCAAAATACCTATGATCTAAGATATAAAAAAATGGGCATTTTACCAACTTTAAACTTTTTTTTTAAAAATGAAGGAATGCTACATTTAGAAACAGCATACAGATATGCTAGAGATTACTAAAGGAATCTACAGTTTTACATTCCAAACCAAAATAGGTCAGGCACTCAACATGGCAGTTTTGAACACAGAAATCATCAAAGAAAACCACATTTTTGTTTCTTATCCATAAATTTTTGGCTACATATAAATTTTTGAATGTTTTCATAAGTGCCAACAATTTTGTAACATATTACAATCTAGAGTGGAAAGTAACTTATCCTCTTGTATAAGTCTGCTGACAATTATTTTATCATTCCTTATTATTGATACTACACAAAAGTTCCCTTTAAATATATTTTCATATAGTTAGTACAGGAGCTACAGGGTCTACAGGGCCTCACTACACAGAATGGATTCATAGTGATCCTCTTGTTTTCGCCCTCCCAAGCATTAAGATTGCAGGTGTGAGCCCCCGCGCCCGGTCTCAGTTGCCATTTCAGCATGGTCCGGGGGTGGGGAGGCACACACGGCATGCTGGGTATTGAAATCCAGCCGCTGTGCTCTGCCTAAGTAGACACTTTAGTCCACTGACCTATCTGACTGGCCCTGAGTTTCCGTTAACTTTGAAAGTCACTGTAAATTTTAGACAGCTCTTTAGGACTGAACTATTTTGAAAATTTTACTTTGTGCTTGTTTTTTTACTCCCTATTTTGAATTTTTCCAGTAGGAATATAAATCCCGAGGTTAGAATATTTATTCAATCAATTGGTTTCAGATGTGTCATTGTAGGGTAAAGAACTATAATTTTTTATGATGCTCATGGAGTTTAGTATGAAATGAAAATATAGCAAATATGTGTCCATGTTTTCCTAGGATCTAATCTTTCTTTGTTAATGCATCTCTTATTCTTTAATATAGCATTACTTGTAGTATATCATACATTTAGCTTCTTATACCATTCTATTGAAAACTTAAACTAATTTTTCTTTATGCAATTACTTATTTTATTAATGGCATTCCAACTGGGGATTGAACTAAGGCCCTTGCACTTGCCAGGGAAGCACTTATTCCACTGAACCATCTCCCCAGCCCAATAATATTGCAATTTTTCCACTATATTAACTGAAATTCTTTCAGTACCTCCATGAAAAAAATGCAGCAATGAATGAATACTGAGGTAGTCAATCTTGTTGTCAACCTGATGGGTTTGACAGTCTCTCATTTGGCAGACTTCTGGGGGTATCCTCAAGGGTCCTGAGGTGTGGCCCTGGGTACCACATCATGCTTATACCACTGTCTGGTGAGCTTTCTGTTACAGAGTGTGCACACCACGAACTGTCTCCCCTACCACCCGAAGCCATATGAAACCTCTCCTCCTTTAAACTGTGGGCAGCGAGTATGGAATCTCAGGGATGGAGGAGTTGATTAATAAAAAGGCACCACCACCCACAGCCATGAAAATCAGCATCCACCAATGTGTCATTTATTTTGTTGAGATATTCCAACTGCCCTGCTAAATGGCCCTTGCTTGTTTGAACTTAGAGTCATAAATAAATGTTTCACATCTCATTTAAATTTGAATGTCTCTTCTAAGTCTTTAAAATACAGATTAGAGTCTTTAAAAATGTCATTTTATGCATATTCTAAATTTTGGAGAGCTTTATAATGTGCAAACTATATCATTACATTTACCCATTAAAAAATCAACTTCAACTGTGTTTAAAATATACCGCTTATCACTGAGCTGAAAATAACACATAATTATTTCAAATACCAAAGTAGTCAACAACTCCAGGAGCTGTGCATTTTCCTCAACATGGTAGAAGCAATGAGCTGTGGGCAACACATATCACGCATAATTAGGGTTTTAAAAAGCACATCAGTCTCATAGCACTTCACAAACAGCTTCGCTGCCCTGTGATTGGCAGTAGGCAGCGCTCCCAGCATGCCACGGTGCTCCAGAGCTCGCAGCCCTGGATTGAATCAGACGAAGAGGGAGTTTTCCCTCTTCGTGGCTGCTGCTGTTATCGCTGTTGCAGTGCTCAGGACCGAGTTGAGGCATTCGCGTGGAGATACCACTTCCAACCTTTCTGTTTTTTAAGACAGGTTTTTGCCAAGCCACTGAGTTACCCAGGCTGGCCTCAGACCTGTGATCCTCCTGCTGCAGCCTCAAATGTTGGGATTATAGCAGCGTGTGTGTGTGTGTGTGTGTGTGTGTGTGTGTGTGTGTGTGTGTACATGCACATGCGTTTATGACACTTCCACTGAAAGACAGTATTTTTAATTAAAGATTTTAAACTTATCTTTAGAGATTTTTTCCAATTTGTGTTTCTTTTTTTTGCATCTAAACTAAATGTTATTATTATGATCTGTTTATGCTACATTCATTTTCCATTATTTTGTTCAGGTTCTTACTGCCCTTAGGGTAAATAAATGTATCTTTTATTATAATTTACCATTTGTTCATAAAACAACATATTAGTTTTAGCATTTATTTAAATTTTTATTTTAAAATCTACCACCTCTGGAAAAGCCTAGTTTACTTTCAAACCAAATGAATAAATAAATAAATAGCTAAAATGACTTTGTTTCAGGGCTTTAAAACAACAGCAATTTTTTTTTGTTTGTATAGATATTGGACTTGTGTATTTTATTGGATTAAAATAGGTACCATATTCATAAGTTTTCCATGTCTTTCTTTGTTTTCTGAGACAGGGTCTCTCCTTGTAGCTCAGGCAGGCCTTAAATCCCAGCAATCCTATTTTTCAGCCTCCATAATTCTGGGATTATACACCTGAATGATGACACCCTGTTCTCCACGCTTTGAGGAGTCTTCATGATCTTTAAAGATTTTTAGCATATCTTTACAGACTTAAAAAAAATCACCCGATATATTCTCCACTTTGATAAAATTAGATAACAGTGGAAAGTAATTTATTATGATTATTACTTACATGCTTGAATAATGCCTCGTGATCAGAGTATAACATGTCTGAAGGCGAGATTGTTGTCAGTCTCTGTAGCAGCCTGTTTCATTAAATACTGATATGAGCCCCTACGCATCATTGCAGCTTTGGATGGAGCATTAAGCCACGAGCCAACGAACTTATCAAAATGAAGCTGTTGCTAATGTTGGTGAATTTTCTGAATACAAATTATATTTTTTAGTCTTACTATATTACTTCTTTCTACATATTCATCCATAGTATATTATTATAAATTTTATTTTATTTCTGTTTTCAGTTAAATGTGAAGCATTTATTGATTTCTTTTCTTTTTCATGACTTTAACCAGCTTTGCTAAAAAAAAAAAAAAGACCTGAGACCATGACAGCATATTTACAGCCTAGACAAATACTTACAAAGTCAGAGTGTACTGCATTTAAAATATTGAAATACTGCCTGTCCTATGAAGCAATATAGATTAATCTTGAAAGTGTTACACTGAATGAAAGAATCATACACAATGCACAGGTTAGGATTCTCCTCAATCAACTTGTGAGGAGAGTGGCTCTTTAACCAATATTCATAGCTCTAAGGTTTACAGAAGTAAATTCAACCCAAATTCACTTAGCACTTAGCATTGACCTATTTTTATTCTTTGTAACAATGGCATTGAAGAATGAGATATTTGCATATAAAATGACATTTTGAAATGATTATTTTTAAATTTATGTATTTGGTGCATTATCTCGCTACACAGCTCAGACTCATGGTGATCTTCCTGTTTCAGCCTCCTCAATGCTGGGATTACAGGCATGCGCCACTATGCCTGGACCCTGTCACAGGCTCAGTGCACATGGGGGCTGGGTCAGCATGGTGTATGGTATTGGAGATCAAACCCTGCTCCCTGTGCTTTCCTAAGCAGGCACTCAGACTGCTGAGCTATCTCCCCAGCCCCTGAAATGAAGACTATGAATTGACTTACTTCAAAGAAAGTTTTTATGGCATATATGATTTGGTTCCCTTCCAACTGATGATGTTTACTGAGCTCTTTTTTTTTAAATCATGTTTTCAGTGTGAGAAAGCCAGTGTGAATGGAAATCCACCCCATACATGAAGCTCAGTATACCATGCTCAGGGAGGTGGATACAGTAACATAGAATGAAACAGAAATGGCACAGATGAATGGCTGCAATGAACAAAGACACAACTCACCATAAAAACAATAACTTGGTAAATCTGAACTATGGAAGAAAAAAATTAAGATAAATGGGAAAAAATTAAGACAAAATGAGGAAAATAAAAAATGCATGGCAATTCTGAATCGATAAAGTAAAGATGCATTGAACAATATAATCAAAATATGGAGTGATGAACAAACATAAATAAAGTAGGTTGAAAGGAAAAAGCAGCAGCTCACTATGCCATGCCTACCCTGCCCCACTAAGTTCCCCATTGAAACTGACATTTGCCACCTGTTGGTTCTCATTTTTACTATCCACAGCTCCCTGGCAATGGTTGTATGAAAGTTTTTAGCTTCACCAAGTTTGCCAAAGCCCAAGAGGTCTCTAAGTTTCCCCTCGGCTGACTAAACTTTGAACAGTTTCATCCTGAGGAGAGGTCTTTGACCTCCCTTTTCTTACAGGATTTACTTTAGAAAATTTTCAATTGTAAATTCCGTCTTAGCCTTTTTGAGATGTAAATCTTTCCAGTTTTAAAACCCTGGCATGTCTCTCTTGGGGGCCTGCCAGCCATCCTTTTGAAATGCAATCATCAGAAAGAGTAGCTTCCCCACACCTGATTCTTTGCAAGACAGTAGATGCCTAACTTCGTGAGGAACAGTTGGCAAGCCACGGAGGACACACCCTAAACTTCCCTTCGTGCATTCTTGGGGGTTAATTTCCTGTTTTTCTCTCCCCCACAGCAATATTTTTGAATAAACTCTTCCTTGTCTAAACTTCCTCTACAGTTATTTCTTTGACACCTGCATCGTCAATTTAATAACAGAATATTAACCTCCTACAGAGCTCCACAATCATCCCTCTAACTATGGATCTATCATTTTTTGAAGTTATTATATACTTCTGTAGCTTAATGCACTATTAGAATAATATGCGTTCATCAATATTAAACAGTGTGATATAATTTCTCATTTGATTATACAATTTTTAAAACATCACTACTAGGAATTCACTTACACTGATGTAATGATCATCATAAAACTAAGGTAGGCACGTCCAATCCCGAGGGTAAGAGAGACTTTATCAGGATCAATAAAATGCCTGTTTCAATCAAAGTTTAAAATGTTCCATAAGCCATTTCCTAAGTGGGCAGCGTTGGCCCAGCCCCTCCACAAGGCGAGGCCTGCTCCACGGTGGAGAATGCGGTGCTCAGCACACCCAAGGATGCTCTTGTGCTCACACCAGGCACCAGGCGGTGCCTTGAGAGATGAAGGCTTCCCACGCAGGAGCTCCTGGTGGCTTGGCCTGCTGCACTGCTCTGCACTCTGCCCCTCTTCTCTCTGCAAAAGCATCTCACACACATGCATTGTTCCATCCTCCAGTGGGAACTGCAATAACCCTGTTTGCCAGAAGGCAGTGCTCTAAATAGCTTTTGCATCTGGCTTACAACAATGTCAATATTATGGTTTGTTTCTAGATCTTCAGAGAGGTGGTTGCATCTGAGTGTGTGATTGAGTCATGATGCATTGGTAGGATGAAAGGTGCTAGGATTAAGGGTGTGTGATTACTAAATCAGTGCATTCAGTCTCTGGATTGTCACCTCCTGATCCTGGGAGCCTGGATGAAATATAAACTACAAAAAGAGTCTTTTCTTGGGCCTAGGAGCTAGCTCAGTGGACTAAAGTACCTGCTTAGGTAAGCTTGCAGGGACCACAATTCAACCCCCAGTATGTCATGGTGTACTAGCCATGCCCTCACGGTGGGCTGAGCAGGTCAAGAGTCCAGGCGTAGTGCCCCATGCCTAGAAGCCCAGCACTAGGGAGGCTGAAAGCAAGAGGATCACTATGACTCCACGCTGCTTAGTGAGAGCCTGAAACAACCAAATTCATTATGATGATAAAGAAGGAAGGAAGGGAGGGAGGGAGGGAGGAGGAGGGGAAGAAGAAGAAGAAGAAGAAGAAGAAGAAGAAGAAGAAGAAGAAGAAGAAGAAGAAGAAGAAGAAGAAGAAGAAGAAGAAGAAGAAGAAGACACTGTCTCTGCAGTATTTTCTCTCAGCAAAGAGAAAAATAACTGAGACAAAGAGATACATTGTTTTCTAGGTAAAAAACAACAAGTGGCCCCAAAATGCTCCATAAGGAGAGTGCATTCAGGGAAACAATAGCAGTGTCGCCCCAGGAAAAAAAGAAAAAGAGAATTTTCTCAGGGAGGCCAGAGAGCCAGTGAATGCATTTTAATGAACTTGTTAGAAATTGACATTCTTAGAGTTTCTAAATGGTGGGGACCCCTTGTATTCTTCATAAGTGTTACAAAAGTCTACAACTTTTCTTTTTCATACTGCGCAATGGTTATTCAGCTAGTTCTAGTGAGAATGAATTAATATGTTTGGCTAGACCTGTATCTCCTGTGAGATTTTCAGACTTAAGCTTGCTTTTGTGAACAAATCTGCATATTTTTAAACTTAGAATCTTCAAAATACCACTCCACAGTCTAGCAAGAATTTCTTCTTGTCTCTAATTCCACTCATCTTTCCACTTGCTGCAGCAGTCTAAACTTAGAAGCACCTTCAAATCTCCCAGTCTTTTGTCATCTGCGTCCTTGGTCCCACTTCAGAGACTTTCTATAATAATACTGGATAATAGCCTTATTATTTCTTATAGTTGATCATAATTTTTCTTGTACATTTTGTGTCAGTGCTAGAATGTAGTAAAGAACTTTTTAACCTTCTGGTTGTAAGACTCTTCCTTTGACCTCAGTTTCTGGGGCCATCACAGCTACATTCTTTTTACAAAACCTTTGAGTACACAGAGTGCTGCTGACCCTTCAAAGTCTACAGAATGCAGTGCTTCTTATGTAGCATAGGGACAGAGACATGCAGAAGTCATGGAGCTGTGGACATTTCCTTGGGCTAATGAACTATCGAGTTCTCTCAACTACAACCATGAAGTTAAATAACTGTCAGTAACACATAAATACAAACCTTTGACCTCTTATTACTGTTATTTGTAAATTACTTTAATGTGGTCTAATTTACAGGTATTTCAGGCTTTGTTTCCATATGTCTTCACAGTTATGGAACACTTTTCCACATTGTACCTGCTATGATTGACTGTGCATTTCTGCTTCTTTACACCTGCTCTGGTTGAATTATAGATAGATGTGAACATAAGATAATTTTATCATGTACACTAAAGTCACCTCAAACATATTTCATTCTCCTGTTTATTTCACTTCATCCAGACCTATAAGACTGTTATAGTTTTTTCTGTTTTATATTAAAGGAAACTGGGAAGGGTACAGGTTAAATTTCTTTTCCCAGAGTTTCTGGAGCAATCTTCTACCATACCTTTCTCTTATAATCATTTTCCTGGATACATATTCCAATCTTTTTTTTTCTCAAATTAAGAACATCTTCTTTTAAGCTCTGTCTCTTATTTCATAAAATGTAATAGGGGAAAATAACGAATCACCACAGTGGGACATGACAACAGACTTCCTTTTTTCCCCTAAAGAGATTCTAGCACTGAGGTAATGTAGCTGGCTTAGGGACATGCTTGCTACGCTGAATGTCACCTTTCCAGCTTCCAAAGCCAGCGAGAGCTTGCACTCGGAGGAGGGAGTGCATTCCATTTCACGGCAAGAGACGCTCTTCTAGGCAATCCTTAGAACAAGCTGATGTTGAACAACCCCAGGGTGAGAGGTGAGGGATCTGTGTTGGAGAAGGAACAGGGGTTGTTTACTAAGAGAGGAAGCACCAGGATCAGATGCAACACTCATGGAACAGTAGGAATACTTGTTACATTAACAAGATTTGCTGGCAGACTCCATCTGTGTCTTGTCCTCTAACAAGGTCGTGCAGTCAGGTAGCACGGAGCCTACCGAGGAAGTCGCCAAGCCTCTGGAGTGGGACTGGAGGTGGGCTCCACAGCCACCTCAGGCCCTGACAATATTTTTAGGTCCAGAATATAAAATAAAGTACAGAAAAAGGTCATAATTTTTATCGAGCTGATCTGTCTTCAGGTCAGAAATAGCATGCAGCTATGTGTAATATTTTTTCCTTTTTTCCTGAGATTCAAGGTTACTTTTCTCTTCTTCTTTAAAGTTGTCCTTAAGGGTTTTAATACCTTACTTGAACATTAAATTTATTATATATACTCTTAGGTTAAAAGGTCTGGGCCACATCTTTTGTTTTATATCTGAGGAAGGTGACATCTTGAAAAACATGAAGGGGGCATGCTGAGATTGTGCAAATAATCTATTGTCTCTTTCTTTGTAGAAAGACCTCACAAAGTTATCCCTCCTGTGGGATAACTACCTCAGTGTTATGTTTTGCAAACTTGGGAATTAGATGTTTGAATTTATGTCTTAGTAAATCTTATTAAATAGCTTTTGATTGAGCAAATACCTTATCATTGTAATCCTGTGTCTTTACAATAGATTTGGAGTGAAACATAGTGGACATCCCATCCACGGTTAATCTCCTCAGAACCCACGTGTTATTCCTGCATTCTGTGAATTCACCAGCATTTTCTGCAAATACCCATTGTGCGCAGGGGTTGCTGTACACAGAAAGCTATGTGATGCTAGAATACAAGCAGTGTGTGCGCTTCACTAATCGCTGTGTGTTGCCCACATGTTGCCTCATAATTTGTCATTTCTTTTGTACTTTTTGAAATGTAAGGCATTTAGCCTTAGCTTCCTTCAATATCTCCATATGTTTTATGAATAAAATTCTTCCTAACCCACCAACTACTTCAATTCATTTTTTTCTTCTCAGATAGGACTCATGAAGAGATGAATAAATAGAGAAACTGGGATTTGCATACAAAGTGTGCTGCTCTGCCATTGGAAAGTTCAACTTGAGATGTTTCTAGATAAATGGATGCATTTTGAGACCTAATGCTAAAAGAAATAAACAGAAGATATGAGTTTAACTGGATGGTCTTAACCATCCAGCAGAAAAGTATAAAAATGAGGTATAAAAAGTAAACCCATATTAATATGCCGAGCTGTAAAAGGCTCAAGTCAACAACTTCTGACATTGCCTGTCCTATGGATAACCCACTACTATTATGGACTACTGGACTAGATTTGATTATTTTTGCTGAATTCATGCACCTACAATATTTGAATGGCAATAGATATCCATCTCTGACAAAATTAAACAAAAAGAGACATAAATAAAGGACCATTTTGTATGTGTATATACAAAATAGTTAGGATAGATATACAGCTATATTATCTTGATTCAGTGAACAGAAAGATTTGTACTAATAATGTTTGGACAGGATATCCTGTCTATACCATGAATAACCACTATGAAGACAACAATATGCAATGTATTAATATTGAAACTTTTCTACTAACCTGTTTTGAAACTGCCTCATTGCTATTTGTTTCTCAATAAAATTAAAAAAAAAATAAAATAGATGTCATATTATTTCTGTTGGGTGAGAAACCCAAGTGCAAATACTTAGCAGAATAGAAGAGAGACACTAGGAAATGGGAACAACTTGTTCAAATGGGAAGGGAAGCAAAAGACATGGAGAAGGGGGAGGAAGGGAAAAGGGGATCTGAAGAAAAAAAAATAACTGAAAAACTGGAAGGCGAGCTCTAGAAAGTAGGGAGGCAGAAAGGAGTGGAGGAGGGAGGTGAATGGATAAAGCCAGATTGGGACCTGGTGCCCACACGCGCGCCTCTCCACGGCAATGTGCTCATCGTGCGCCATGAGCATCAGCTACCCCAGACCAGAGACAGACAGTGGCATTAGCACCACAGTGACCTGGGTGCCTACCCTGGAGCCAAAGTGGGTGAAACGCAGTTGCGTGGAACCTGCAGCGAGGACTGACTGCAGGAGGGAGCAGACGCCAGGAGTGACACAGACGTGTCACAACACACTCTGCCTCTGACCTCCCTGGCCTGAACAGCTCAATGAGGAAAGGCGCCTGATGAATTTGAAACAGGTCAGAGAACTGATTGTATTGAAAAGCTACTGGATGTCAAATAGTGAGTCAGAGGTAGCAAAGGCAATTCATCTAAGCCATTGGAACCTGAGGTATGCTCAAGCTACAATCAACTTAGAGTTTGAATGCTGAATGAGGGAATTCCATAAACTGTTTTTCTCTTTCTCAGTTCAAGTTTTGACATTAAGAATCTCATGACCTTGGGTAAATAGAGGCGATACACCTGGGAACAATAAAAATGAGAATCAACATTAACTGTGTTAAATAGTATGAAGAAACAACATGATCAATAGGGCTGGCCAAATCACTCAGCGAATTAAAGCTCCTGCAAGCAGGCACAGGAGCCATGGGTTCAATTCCTGGTCCTTCTATGCCAGCCCCACCCCAGGGTGCACTGAGATGACAATTGAGACTAGGTGTGGTGGTGCTAGCCTGTAATCCCAGCTGTTTGGAGGATATAAACAGGTGGATCATTATGAGTAGGATCTAGTAGTGAGTCCCTGAACATCCTATAGACCCCTAAAATACAAAAAAAAAAAAAAAAAGATCAATAACTGTGGTCAGAAAAGGTCCCCTTGGGTGAGAGCACAACCAAATATCGGTAGGCAGATTGAGCAGGGATCAACCTTGTGACCAGAGGAGTATCGCGAAACCTGCTCTGGCTGCTGAGGCAGGAAAATCAGTGCAACTCGGACAGAGGCCAGCCTGGGCCACATAAAAAGTCTCTGTCTAAATTTTCAAACATATAAACAATTAACACTCAAAACCATCCTCCAAATGAATACTTAATAATAGCCACTCTGCACTCACATAGTACTTTAGGTACACGACATTAAATAATTTGTGTGAGGATACTTAACTAGGAGGTACTAGAAACAAAATTCAAAATCAAGCCAAGCAATTTTGATCTGGTATGTTTTTCTGATATCTTCCATGGAGCAAGATATATCAATCCAGAATTTTGACTCTAGGCATGGGAAGTACTGAATATATTTCATAGAACTATATATTATTTCTCTTTATATATTAGTGTTTATAGCTGCACATGCATCTTAAAAGCAGAGAACTTTTATGCTACGGTTGATGTCTAAGTGTTCCACCAAAGCCTCACACAGTCACAGGGCAGCTTGTAGAATTCATACTTAGTTCATGATCCAGTTCTGGGATAATCAGCATGAAAGCTGCAGCCTTCCCGGGGTGGACACAGGGCAGGGAGAGGGGCTGCTAGCTTCAGCTGCCATTGGTCCTCCCTTTGCTTCTTGCAGTTTTCTGCTGCCACAAATGGCTTATCTCTACCACATGCCACTCAGCCTTGGAGCTAGCAAGTATAGACTGAAACCTCCACTAACTGTGAGCTGAATAAGTCTTTCCTTCCTTAATTCTGGATAACTGGTATTTCATCCCATCAATGTCCCAGTAAATTGTAACCAAGACAATTTACAAATCTCATTGTAAGGGTTAAATGCACAACTTTGTATGGTGGTAAGAGAGAAGAAATGCACAACAGTGATCATATTTATGGAAATCCACAAGAAGTATACAAAAGGCTAGGAAGCAGTGTTAAGGTGTGGTTTGTTAGGATATGTTTTCTATGATTTTGTAAATGCAAATGGTAGAAGATTTGATATTTATTCAGAAAATGAGAGTGCAGTCACACTATCCCCTGGGGTCAAGTTTCATGAGATGAATGATCAAAACTTTATTTCCAAACAGACGAGAACAAAAGAGGACATGATTCACTGGGTTGTTGTGTTAGATTTGAGCTGCACCAGGGACAGATATGAGCTCAGAGAAAGTGTCCAGATGTGTGGGTGACTGGAGTGTTTTCCATTGGTAAACAGTGTCCATTTATAGGAAGCTGAGCGTCTCGCAAGTTAGGAGAGGGGAGGAAAGTGCAGGGCCGAGAGCCCGCAGGGGCCGCCACTTAGAAGGAGACGGAGGCCCTGGGAAGGGCAGCTCAGAGCTGTGTAGACTGAGGACTCATGAAATCACCAGGGAAAATAATTCATTCATAATACAGGAAACATGTCTTGTGTACTTTACTTCAGTTGATAACTCTGTTTTTATTCTTTAGTAGTCTCCCTACACAGATCGGACTTGCAGTCATCCTCTTGTTTTCAGCCTCCCAAGCTAGGGTCACTGGTGCTTGCCACCACAGTTGTCTTCTCAGCATGCCTGGGGGCAAGGCCAGGACTGCGTGCTGGGGATTGAACCCCAGTCCCTGCACCCGTCTAAACAGGTGCTTTAAACAGCTGAGCTATTTGGTTGTCCCTCTGTTGATAACTCTCACAGACACACATTTACCTGGAAATCCTTGAAATAAACAGAGTTCTTCGTATAAGATTCACTATCTAAAGTTATGATCCATCTACTTGAGTAAAAGACACAAAGGTGTATCTCTTTTCCTGGAGGACTGAGATAGACCACAATTACAGATCTTGGAGAGAAAGAGAGTAGTTTTAGAGAAACTGTGCTTCTTGAAACAACACAGGAGGTGTTCACATATGAAACTGAAAATTCTGATAGTAACTCTCTCAGCCCACCAGCACCCTGAGACTTTTCTAAAAATGTGGTATAACAAGGTTTTTTTGGCCAGCAGATTAAAACACCTGCAAGTAGTCTCAGGGGTAGGTATTCCATTCCCCTGGCCTGCTGTGCCAGCCCCACCCCAGAGGTGCTCTGAGACTGCAATTGAGACTGGACGTAGTGACATGTGAGTGTAATTCCAGCTCTTGGGAGGCTGTAAACAGGTGGATTACTATGAGTCTGATCTAGTAGTGAGACCCTAAACACCCTGTAAACCCTTCCCTAAAATACAATAAATAAATAAATAAACAAACAAACAAATAAATAAATAAATAAATAAATGTGGTATAATGGACACATTGCTTTGACATAATAAACGTATTTATTTAATGTATATAAATATTCCTATGGTTAACTCCATTTTTAGTACAGAGGAGTTAAATGCTTATTTCCCTTTCAAAAATTTATTCTTCCCAATGCATTTCAAAGGTCAGTGTTGTGAACAGCGTCATGGGTTTGCTATCTGACACTACTCCTTGGGCAGAAATTCATCATGATTCATGGTTGTTATGAATCTATGCCTCGGGCCACTATTCCCACGTTCACCTCCTTCACGTATTTGAAGTTGAACGACCACTTCAGGAACACACTGTTAATTTCAACCCTCCATCACTCTTGATTTTCAAGATACCCCTTCATGTTTCCTGACTTTTCAATGAAGAAAGGTAGCAAGATGTGTGGTGATCATGTGCTAATTCCCCGTGAGTATACTCATTTTGTGCCATAATTGCGAATCACTAAAACTTTAAAAAATTAAAAATTCTCCAGCATTTTCCAGCCATCCTACACTCACACCTGCCAGACAGAGACTATCCATACCTTTCACTGGTGCAGTTGTCTATGGCTCTTTTCTTTCTAGAAAATTTTCTCATAATTATTTTCAAAGAGACAGTTCATAGATAACGGAAGAAAGGAGAGAACAACATGGGATGATATGTCTCTTTTACTTTCCTATACTTCTCGGTACTTACTACATTTGTCTCTTTATTCTAGAACTTCTCCAATAAAAATTGGTGAAAGTTTGTTGAGTGAATCAATTTGTCAAAGTAATAGTAAGAAAACACAGGGCATATGTCTTATTTCCTGTGTGTGCCTTTCTGATTTGACCAGGCTTTCTGTAAATGAAGCATTCCAACTCTGGATACCTCAGAAGTCATTAAAATTTTATAGACCTCAAGGTGAAAGAATGTCCAGTCCTACATAGATATTTTTATTATTTCTTTGCAGTCATAAACTATTTCAAATTTAATGAAGGTATTTCTTTTAAAAAATGATCCCTCACTAAGGAAAAATGGTTAATGCATAACACAAAAGTTCTGACATCCACATAGAATAAAAATATAAAATATTTAGGGATCATATTTAGATTTAAAAATTCTAAGGTCACTTGTTAACTGTTCTACTATGTTTCCTTGCATATGTGGCTAGTAATTCAAATCTCTCACCTCAGAACCTCAAAATTATTTAGAAAATCACAAGAACTGATAAGAATCTTAAGTGTAAATGGTTATGGCCAGATATTGCAATTAAAAAAGACTGTTGGGGACTATTTGAATTGCTGAGCAATTTTCTGTACAAATCTAAATGATTGCTTGCTGGTTCTTTGGAAAACCATAAGAATTTTGAGAAAGTTTGGTAACCCAGTTGAGCAAATATTTATTTTAAAACAAGTAGTCTGAAATTTAAAATATTTTCTACAAATTGGCACATACTATAGAAGCTGAAATAAATATTTTACTTTTTCATTGCTCTTTTTACCATAGATTTTTCTTCAGCAAAATATTGAGAAAAACCTGCCTATAGGAAAAAGTAGATATGAAAATTTTCATTTGGATTTATTCTTTTTAATGTGTCCTGCAGAAAACATGCAATCTCATATCCTATTTGTACTTATTATTCTACATGTCCTGTAAATATATGGATACCAGATCCTAAGGTTACAGTCTAGTGCAATACTAATAAAGAGTCCAAGGTACCATAGAATGAGTCTCGGAGTCAATATATTTGTTAATGTATTGAAAAGTTCAAAAACAAACAAACAAACCTCTTCGACATTCCAGGGTTAGTATAAAAATTTTCCTTTTAAATAACTCATATTTATAAATATATTGATAGCAAAATAGTGTGCCATCTTTTTGCTCATACTGTATGAAAATAAATTATTATACACATTTTGTTTTTAGAGTGGTGAATTGATGTTACTAAAATTAATCATTACAAAGTGCCCAGCTAGCTCAGTTGGTAGAGCATGAGACTCTTAAAATTAATCATTACAATTGAAGTTTTTCCTGCGAAACATTATTAAAATGAAGTCCATTTGTGCACTTAACCACTCATTTCCGTTCTTTTGCCAACTTCCTATACTTATGAAAACTACAGTTGTATAAGTTATGCATGAGAAAATTATTCTAAGAGCATTTAGCTAACAAATAAAAATATATTTGTTAATAAGGTTTCTTAAAACTTCAGTAATCCAGATATCGTTTTCCTTCCTAGTGAGAACTGATGGTACAAAGAAGAGCGGGAAGCTCGCAGTGTAGACTGCCTGGCTCAGAGACTCCTAAAAGGGTGGGACGGATAGTGTAGGGAATACCAGTGTTTCGGGGCAATTCAGTCAGGCAGTTCAGAGCACACAACTCAGGACCTATGCGATTACTCATCGAAATTGTTCAATGTCTATACCAATGCTGTATTTGACTGACAGCAGAAAAGAACAGAAAAAGGAAGAAACAATAAGTTGAAAGGACAGTGGAAGCAGAAAGGCTTAAGAGAAATGCTGACTGAGCCGGGCGTGGTGGCGCAGGCCTGTAATCCCAGCACTTGGGAGGCTGAGGCAGGAGGATTGTTGTGAGTTCGAGACCAGCCTGAGCTACAAAGTGAGTTTAAGGCCAGCCTGAACTGCACAGTGAGACCCTGTCTCAAAAAGGCAAGAAAAAAAAAAAAAAGAGAGAAATGCTGACAGAAGAAAACAAATATTGTATTATCCGTGCTTTGGAGCTATTCTCTAGCCCTTGCGCTTGACACCTGGAGCAGTGGGCAGGCGTGTGCACGCCCTGGGCGGCGCCTCTGATCTCAGCTCTGCAGCCTGGCCACCAGCAGGGTCCCCCTCAGCACTTTAGCCAACCAAGTTATCTAGCTGGCCCCCAAAATAAAAGTTTTAATTAGAAGCAAAATGGGTTTCAGGAAAAAATAAATATTTTTGTGAAAGTTTGTCCTACAGTAGAGAAACCCTTTTCTTCAAAAGCAGTACATTGAATTTCAATGTAAAACATTTTAATTGTAAAGAAAGTATAGCTTGATGTTGAAATTTTTATTTCAACTATTTATTATGAGGATAAAAATTCGAGCCCAATAATAAATCTTTGCTCATTGACCAAATCAATAATTCCTTTAGTGTCGCCTAAACAAAATTTTACTTCTTGTTAATAGTTAAACATATTAACTTCTTTCTGATTTTATTTTGTTACTCAAAAGATAATGACAACAGAGACAGTTTAGATTTTCAAAGTGAGCAAGAAAAAAGGGTAGTTTCCATAGGATTCAGAAAATGGCCAGATTAAGGTTTTTGTAGAGATGGACGTTAATCCCAGCACTTGGGGAGCTGAGGCAGGAGGATTGTTGTGAGTTCAAGACCAGCATAAGCAGCAAAGTGAGCTCATGGCCAGGCTGAAGGACCCACCATGTGCTCTCCAAAAGGCTACATAAAATAAAATAAATAAATGAATGAATAAATAAGTTTTTCCTGAATTGGACTTCACAATTATTATGTGAAGTACAGGCAGAACTTCAAGGACTAAGAATATTAGTATGAATTAAAGGCCATAAAGTTATCTCACTAGCTATAGCTGATATACAGCTGATTGTCTATAATATAAAAATTATGTTTCATGGATCCTCAAATTGAATGATAATATATGTGTGACATTGACTGATTCCTAGCATCACTTAATTTCTTGAGGTTGACTCAATTTAAGATAATTATGAAGCAGTGCACACAAAAAATTTCAGTAATGCATTTTCTTTTTTTTTTTTTTTTTGTCTTTTTGAGACAGGGTCTCATATGTAGTTCAGGCTGGCCTTAAACTCTGCATTTTCTTTTTAAATATAGTAAGAATTAAAAACATTAAAAACAATACTAAATTTCACTAAGTAAAATTATAGAAATTCAACAATGGCTATTATATTATGTATTGTTTTCTTCAAATTAATTCAGATTACCAGACTTAAGTATGCAAAACAGAGAAAAAATTAAGGAGAAAAAAATAAGTATTAAGTGCTCCTTTCAATAAACAAGCAGCTGAGCCGGGCGTGGTGGCGCATGCCTGTAATCCCAGCACTTGGGAGGCTGAGGCAGGAGGATTGTTGTGAGTTCGAGACCAGCCTGAGCTACAAAGTGAGCTTAAGGCCAGCCTGAACTACATAGTGAGACCCTGTCTCAAAAAGACAAAAAAAAAATAAATAAAAAATAAAAAATAAACAAGCAGCAATAAGCAGGACAATTATACAAGACATCCTGTATTTATATATACATTTACCTTCTTTCTTTCCTCCTCTCCCTTTTCCCAGTTGTGCCCTCCCTTTGAACACTTTCTTTCCTTTTCACTGTATCCATTGTTTTTTTCAGATTTTATTTACTCTTTCTGGTTCTGACACTAGTGAGACAGTATAATGATATGCATGTGGATCGCATCTATTTCTCTTATGAGTATGGTCTCTAATTGTACCCACTTATCTATAAAAGCCTCACAGTTTTGATAAAGGAAGACTAAGGGAAATAGAAAATAAGACCTTTGACAAACCACATCAGCCTTCTAGGATTTGTGTTTCATAAATCCAATACCGTCCAGAGCATGTAGTTAAAACTTTATTTTGCTTCTTTTTTTTTTTTTTTCCTTTGGTGGTACCAGGATTATTGAGCTCAGGCCCTTACGCTGGACAGGGAAGCGCTTATCCCACTGAGCCACTTCCCTGGCCCCTTTATTTTCTTTCTTATTTGTAAGAAAGACTCTTTTATGCAGACGAATCATTGCAGTGCCCATATAGAATGTGCAAAGTGAAGTTTTATTTATTTTACTAATACAAGACTGGTCATGCTAGTCAGTTCTGAAAATCAATTTAGTTAATGTCTTGGTGCAATAACAAAAGTAAAGGCTGTATTTCTGTATTAGTCATTAATATTAATTATGATACTACTGAGAAATTAAATCTAACTCTACAGTTATTGATTCTGGCCATGCTCTGAGGCTTACTTCTTGAACTGGCCACAGTGAGTTTGACAGATTATACAAGGCCAGAACTAAAGTACAGCTATACTCAAAAACCACTCAAGAGTTAGATTGTGTCAAATCACTTACATAGCCTTTCATGTTTATACTCAAACTTCTCAGTATTTTACTCTGTAATTAAATCATTCGTGCTGTAAAGGTCTATGCCTGGTTAAAGGCCATGATGTAGGAAGCATCCACTCTCTCCACAGTTGTGTTCCATTTGTGTTTTTAAAGGCCTCACCCCACCAGAGGTCCAGGGTGGTCACACAGCACAGACTGGACTTCATGCCTGTGTTGCTCGTGTCCAGGCATCTTTGCTGTTGTCATAACAGCCTTAGAGCTGGCCAGGACCAGCTGTGACCATGAGCCCTGTGCTCCCTGTGAGGTGCCCACTGCAGCTGTTGACACAGCAGTCAGGCACCATCACTGCCTCTCTTTTAGGAAGGCTGCATGTAATTTCATCAGCACTAATTCTGGGAGCACCACTGAACTAAATTACTAGTGAATATTTTTTCATGGACATTTAATCAAACAGAAAATATAACGTTTTTCTGCTTGTGGTTGTTATACAAATATTAAACATGAGAAATATAAAGATCAGGAAAATATGATCACTAAGAATATTTGGGGATTTTCTCCCATGCAATTACCCTATCATTTAAAGATCCTCCTTCAAGAAAGATTGTCAGTGCCATTAGGACTAAGCTATCATCTAAGGAGAGGATGACATTTTAATAGCAAGTACCATCAGTTGTCTAAATATTTACATCAATTTAATACTCAGGTTTATTTACCTTGTTTTACACATACTTAATAACCAGTGCATTTAAATATATTCTCAAAGTTCATCACTTTTTAAGTAGTCATGATTTAAACAAGTTTCTCCAATTCCCAAGCCTAATATCTCAATCACTGTGTTATATTAAGATGATGGAATAATTCATTACAGAAATTTTAAAATTATGCAGAAAGAGTAAGGAAAGTTTGAATGTATAGACAGAAATGACATCAAGAATGCTGATGTGGTCTAACAGGGCTGGTAAGCTCACTGAGTCAGCTTTTCTCCTGAGAACCCTGGGTGGCTCTGCACACTGGCTGGTGACCCCAGTGAAGGACTACTTTGTGCAGCAGAAGCTCTTTAGTGCTGTGGAGAGGAGACCCCAATATCCCTTTGTACTCTTTCCATTTTCGCAAGAATGCTCAAATGGCTCTCAGGGAGAATAATACCAACAATACCCTACTACTCCCCTTCTATGGTTAGGTCAATGTTATAAATACTCCTTCCCATCAATATTTCAGAATACAGAGAAAAGGACAATTAGTGTTCCAGATCAAAATAAAAAGGCTAATCCATTGACCTCAAGATGCTGAAGCTAGTGTGAAACGTTTAGGCAGGCCCAAATATTGTCATAATCATTTTTGTATAAATGAAAGAGGAGAGTGTCTCAGAGTGATGTCATGAGATGGAGACTTCTCTGGCCATTTCTGTCTTAGAAAGCAGGAGAGCACTACACAACAAAGAATACTCTGAAACTTGAAAAGTTATAGAAATGAATTGTTCCCTATGGCATCCAGTAGGGTTAAGACCTAGAGCATTTCCCAAAAGCTGCGTGTGCTCACAGGTGGGAGCTCATGAGGATCCATGCTCATGAGGAGCTTCATCTACAAAGAATCCATGGCTAAGCATCTGGTTAGAGGTGAGGCCTGATTGAAACTGTACTATAATTCAGCTTAAAAAAAAAGGTAGGTATACAGCTACATTCTCTTAATTCATTGAATAGAGGCATCTGCTCTAATAGTGTTTGTATGCACCTTGTACAACAGAAAAACCACTACAAAAACAATGTGCAATGTATTAATTATTGAGTCTGTTCTACTAATTTGATTTGAAACTGTCTCATTGCTATTTACTCTTCAATAAAATTATGGAAAATTTATTTAAGAAACAAAAAACAAGAAAAGTGAGTCACTGAGAGTGGCTGGGAAGTGGGTTTCCCTTCTGGGTTACCTCAGTTACCTCTCTGCATGCTTTCTGCTTCCTAGTTGCTAGGATGTGGCTCCTTGGCTTCAGCAGGCACCCCCCACCATGCACTTTCTGCTTGGACACTGCCCCAGCATTCATGGACTGACACCCCTGAAACCATGCATGTAAATAAGCCCACAACTGTGTCTCCACAGTGAGTGAAATGACCATTACATCACACAAAAGCAAAAGTAACCTTAGCTGCATCTTGATTTTAGAGCACTGAGATCCATTTTAGACTTTGGCCTCCCAAAGTGTAAAATCATACATTCGTTGTTGTCTTAAGCCACTAATTAAATTGGTAAAGTGTGACACAGTTACAATAAGATATTAATTCAGCAAGCATTTTCCCTAACATTTTCCCTCTTAGTCATTTAAAATCATCCCCACCAGCAGTCTAGAAGCATTGAAACTGTTGGCTGATTCCCAAGTATAAATGTAACTTCAGACTATAATTCCTCCATATAAAGGAGATAATTGCATATATTAGTCAAAGCTCTGCTCATTTATCATAGCTACTTCGGACTATTCTAGAGAACCATCAGGCTATTGTCAATTCGAAGCATCATGTGGAGCGAAATCACCCATGAACTGGATGTGATTTGTTTTCTCTTTCTCCCAGAATGCCATAAGAAAATTCTCCATCACATCCTATGCTTGGACTGAGAAAGCTGTTAGTGCAAGAGAAGCAGGTGGAGGAAACAAGAACTGCCTGCCTGAGTGGTTTCCATAAGCTCTCTTGCTAGGATGTGCACAATCCAGTGCTGAACAAGTCGTTCAGCACTTCGTTTTGGCCTGAAGAATTTAAAAATATCCTGGTCATGGTGATTATATGATATGGTTACTTGGTGTCCCTCTCTATTTGTACGATGAAGCTTGTCAGAAAATACTGCTTTTATTAATTCCTATGGCACAAGAAATTTTTTCACCAACACAATAGGTCTACAAACAGAACCCTTCATGCAACCTGTCCTGAGTGATGGAGGAGGTAACAGATGCTCCCTACTGCTCTAGAGCCTGCTTCTGTGGGCACTGTATTGATTGGCTTTTTGTCTCTGTGACCAGATACCTGGGGGGATGCATGTGGAAGGAAGGGTCTATTTTATCTCACAGTGTCATAGGTTTCAGGGTGCAGCCAGTTGGGGCCAAGGTTGCAGCAACGTGATGGGAGGCATGGTGAGGAAAGCCACTCTCCTTCAGTGGGAAGCGGAGTGCAAGGAAGGTGCTAGGGGCCAGGGATGCCTGAGGGCACTCTCCCATGATCTTCCCTTCCAACAAGGTCCTGGTCTGGTTTCCATCACTTCCCAGTTGTTCCCTCAATTGTGGCTTTATATTTAATGCAGTGATGAATGTAGGGTCCTCAGAGCCCACACGCCTTCCAGACATTTCAACTGAATGCATGAAAGGTGGTAGATATTTTAGATTGAACTATAACAGGCACCACTCAAAATTTCAAGGCTTTCATGCCAAGAAACAGGTAGGCAAAATTATATTTATAAAATGACAGGTGGTGTGTCACAAATAGAGGTGTGCAGTACTTCAAACTTCAGGTTCTTCCAACCCCCATGCTCTTACCTTTCTTTAGAACATTCTGCCACAACACAGCTCAATTTATTTTAAAACAATTTCTCAATTTGAATATCCATGATTATTTCTCAGACTTATCTCTTGGACTTTGCATTTCCTTTTGCTTGCAAGCATGATCAAGGGTGCATGTGATTTTTGTGTTTCTGCACACCAGTTCCAACAAGCACAGTGTCATCAGTACGGTAGTGTGCATCAGTGCATTGTTTGCAAAATTTGCAAAATGTCAAGTCAGTCAAGGTCCTTGTGGAGCACATTGTAATAGAGAGCTCTATTAGCACAGCCCTGGGTAAACTAGTCAATATGAACTGCTCTCTTTCCTATGTATCTGCAATCCATTTTGATCATCTTTCCTCAGAAGGACTGGCAGCAAATAGTTAAGGAATCCAGCAAATTTCTAGGCAGTTTCTTCTGGACAGTTCTGTTGGGACAGTTTGTTCTACTACTTCTATTACAGACAGGAGCTCAACACTACCAGTGGATAAGAATTAGCACGTGGTTATGCTTTCAGCAGCCAACTGTCATTGTAAATCACTCATCTAATTTTTGGAAGGGTGTATTGGGTTAGCTTACCATTGCTGGGACAATTATTTGATAACATCATTGTAAAGAGGAATGGGTTTATTGTTCATAGTTTCAGAAGTTTAAGTTTACATTTGGGGCTAGATAAATAGCTCAATGGATTAAAGCACCTGCAAGCGTGCACAGGGGCCAGGGGTTTGATCCCCAGGCTTGCCATGCTAACCCCACCCCCAGAGCCTGTTGAGAGGGCAATTGAGACTGGGTGTGGTGGCGCATGCCTGTATCCCATCTCTTGGGAGGCTGTAAACAGGCAGATCACTATGAGTCCAATCTAGTAGTGAGACCCTGAGCACCCTGTAGATCCTTCCCTAAGATATAAAAAAGTCTAAATTTGCCTGGTTCTCAGGCAGAAACATCACTTCACAAATCCTGCAGTAAACCACAGAAGACCTAAGATCTCCAGTGCATGCCTCCAGGGACCCAACTCTTTCAACTGAGTCTTCTAGCCTAAGACCACACTCAACTAGGAATGTCAGTGGATTCATCTGTTGATCAGTAAAACACCCCTTGATCCAATACACTCTGGAGAGGTCTCTGAATCCAGACAATTTGACAGATAAGATAAACAGATACGTGTGGTCATAAGGCTGAAGTGCAGAGAGGAGAAGTACCAGTGCTCGTCGCGAGACATCACTTAGCTCTGTAATCTCAGCCATGTTGCAGTCCTGCTTCTAGTCTAACATGTCTATTAGTGGATGGAAGAAGAGGATTATTGTACTTTACAAAGCTTCTTCTTGACCTTCTCCCTGGAGTGGCTTCATAGCTTATGTGCCATAGAACACTGCGAATATGCTGTGTGGTGGTATCTAGATAATGCAGTCAGAACCAGAAAAATTATTACCATATTTTCCTTTTATCCATTAAGTTAGTAGTGAAAAGCTTTGGAAAAGTAAATCAACTTAGAGTGATCTTCCTATAATTCTACTTTGGGTTCTTAGTATCGTTATTTTCTCAGACTCTGTGTCCAACAGCTCTAAAAAAATATCTAACATTCAGTTTTCCCTTGTCTGCAATTATTCTATGAAATTGCCATCTGTCCATTTCAGAATTAGAAACACTTCTCAGTTGTTTTCAAGTGGAATTTCGGAGTCCTTCCTCAAGGGCAGAAGATTTGCTCTTTATGTGTTGGCTTATAGGTTAAGAAATAAATTAGGTCTTGCAGTTAAGTGAAGGATTCTGATTTAGATGAACAATACCAGCTTAGTGTTCACCATTGTTTTATGTAACTCAGTGATAGTACTTCGCATGTATGACTTCTATCTTTAGCATCATATGCTATCAGCATTGCTGCAAATTTTTTTCAAAACAAGAGGCTTTTGTAGCCAATCTATATTTACTGTAGTGTTACTAATGGAACCACTTTCCATATAATCTTGTTGTAACATTAATAACCAGTCCATCTTCTTTTCTTTTTTTATTAATTTTATTGAGAAAAAATTGCAATGAGACAGCTTCAAAATAGGTTGGTAAGAGAGTGACAACAATTAATACATTGTATCTTGTTGTCTTTGTACTAGTCATTCATAGCACAGGATTCAGACATGATATCTTGTCCAAACACTATTAGTGCAAATCATTCTTCTTAACTAATTGAAAGTAGCTATATATCTATCCTATTTTGTATATGCAGATACAAAATGGTCCTTCATTTATATCACCTTTTTAATTTACTTTTGTCAGAGATGGGTATTCCATTGCCATCCAAATATTGTAGGTGCATGAATTCAGCAAAATATTATAACATAGTCCAGCAGTCCGTAATAGTAGTGCGTTATCTGTAGAACTCGCAATGTCTGAATCTGATGACATGAGCTTCCCAAAGCTCAGCATATTAATATGGCTCCACTTTTCATACCTGGTTTCTATACTTTTCTACTGGATGGTTAAGACCAAGATAAAGCAAGGCCTATAAAACAAGAAATGCAACCTTTGTATCTGACAAGGTGATTCAATTCTCCTTAGGACTTATCCCAAAACCCTGTACCTCACTTTGTAGATCCTTTGTCAGTGTCAGCCATGTAGATGAGTTCCGGCCATTGCTTGACCAATTTGCTCTCTGTAAAATCCTGAGAGAATGTTTTCTCTCCACTTGACTCTCTTTAGGTACACACTATACCATCAATCACATTTCTCAGTGGCCCTGTAATCTTGATCACAAAATTTGGGACACAACTGAGGTACATGATGCAGTACAGGTTCTCCTATGTCCTGAGTCCTCACTGACCTTGAAAATTTAGGGCCAAAATATTGTCTGTTGTTGCAGCCCTTCTTTTCCTCTAATTTTTGGTCTGCAAATTTATGTTGGTAAACCTCCAAAACAGAAGCTTATTATTGCCCTACATCATATGCAGATGGGTTTAACCCCACTATCTCTAAATATCAAACATCTTAGGCATTAGATGGAGCATGTATTTTCCCTTAAGTATTGATATGTTAAACTTTAAGTCTCTACCAAATATAGAAAAAGGATTTTAAAAAATTAAAAATATGAATAAACAGTTACAGTTTTTACACAGTAATTTAGAAATTTAATCATATACAGCATTGTAGCAGGTAGTCCTTTGTCATTTTTTATTTCTTGTCTCTTTTTTTCATTTGTTTCCCTTTTTGAAAAAGAAAACACTTATTTAAGATACAGTCTGCTGTGTCATGAAAAGCAGTACGTATTTAGAAGACCAGAATGACAAGCATGGCCTCACCATTACACATTGCTATCTTTGGTCCAGTCACTCAGTTCACAGTATCAGCATATATAGTTAGTCAGGGTAAGAATCCCACCAAGTAACTGCTAGTTTCAACAACCTACTGATAGTTCTCAGGATCATTGCCTTGCCCATCTTGTACATATAAAAGAATGGCTTTGCCCCAGTCACATTTCCCAGCTTTTCTCTTTGTCCTCTTTTCATTGTCTAATACTCAAGTTCTTACTTTCCTTCTAATTGTGTTACACCGTTCTATTAGTATTTCTTTTTTTGAATTCTTATACTAGGGAGAATATGTGATATTTACACATGTGGGTCTGGTTTATTTCACTTATGAGCATACCTTCAAGTGGGATCCACTTATAGATGAAGGCTTCAATTCTCTCTGTGGCATAATCCACTCTAGTGGTTAACCTTGTCATTTTACTGCTAGTGAACTACTCTAACTTTCTGACTGAATACATAGTTTTTTCCCATAGACAGATGGGCTATCTCTGCTCAGATTTTACACTACCTTCATGAGGAAATGGGCTTTTATTCTAGGTAAAATAGGAAACTGTTTGTGAGATTTCGATTAAGAAATTGCGTGAACTGACAAATTCATTTTTAAAGACCCATTTTCATTTTGGCTGCATAACTGATGGGTAAAAGAGATGATAGACAAGTAAACTGTAAGGATCTAAAGAGCTCTGGGCCATTCTGGGTCAAACTTTTGAGAGATTAAAAGAATACAGCAAATAAGAGAAAGAAAGTGGGTCAGAAATCTTAAAACATCTGGAGCCTCCAGTGTCAGTAGAAACAAAGTAAAGAAGGGTGTTTAGAAAACAGAAATACTCATATGTGCTCAAAATATCAAATAAAAAAGAGAAACAAAGACAAATTGTTACAAACTTAGCAGTGTTCGGATAGTTTAGGATAATGGCAGTGAAGAAAGAGTGGCATAAAGCTGACACAGAAGGAGAGAAGAGAAATTGGAGGTACAAGTTACAAAAATCACTTTAGGGAAGATAACACACAATTGAAATGGCTGTGTTTGAATGTATAAATTATGAAAGCCATTTTAAAATTAGAAATCAATTTATTTAGTTTTTTTTTTTTTTGCCTTATAGGTTAATTTATATTTCAGTGCTAACAGATGTCCATTGGATTTGAGAAACAAGACATGTGAATTGCCCTGTGCTGCGGGTCCAACCCAGGACTGAGAAGTTTCCCCTCCTCTTGACCTCGCAGGCACCTGCTTTCTGAAATAATGCTGTGCTTTTGATGCAGGGATCAAGAATGCGGGGTCTCATGGGTAAACCTTAAAGAAACTTTATGAAGTCCACAGATGTCATCTCTACACATGCACTTCTGGGCTAAGCCTGAGTGGCCTGGTCCAAGAAGTGTGATCTGCCCATAGTAAAGGGTACCTGCTCCACGGGAATCTACTGCCCTGCTCGGAACATTCTCAGCAAATCCTTGTCTGCCTGCTAGCACATGCGCTGAACGCGCCACCAGACAAGCCACAGCCCAGGAAACAAAGGTGGTAACAAAGACATATGAAGCTGTGGTTATATTTTACTTCTTGGTAAGATTTGCATACTCTGTTGAATTCTTGCATACTTTATTATTCATAGTTAAAGTTCTTCTCATATTACAGTTGAAGAATAAATATTTCTGCTAAAATTAATCATAAGACAAATTAAAAATTTTCTCTGTTGCCTAATGAGGTTATAATGAGAATAATTTATTTTTTGTATAAATATATAAATGTATACATATAATCATACACAGGAATAGGTTATTCTTTATCAAGCACTTTCTATATAACATGTGCAGTGGTAAGACGTTATTTACTTATTCAATAGTATTCTGTTAACCCTGTTTTCTATCTTACTAATAATGGAATTGTGATAAAGATGGTTTTATCCTGAACATGTTCACATAGTCTCTGCCTACATGGGGTCGGAGGCCTCCCTTATCACTGGATAAAAGACTGTACCTTATTTGTACTCTGAATACAAGGAAGGATAATTTTATTATATGATTAGACAAGATAATAAGCACATTTATGAGAAATAGAAAAGAAATGATGCAGTGAGGCAAAGAACTGTAGATTAAGATTCGCATAAAGAGAAACTCAGCCACTTTATACTAGGAAATATTATCTAGATCCTCTATGGCCCCAGACTCCTGTTCTAAGATTAGGAAATCAAGAACCATGGCTTTGACCATATATTCACTTTCAATGAAAAACAATCTGAATTTTAACTTGAAATTTTTATTACAGTTGTTTGGACGGTTTACTTAAGTTTTATCCTTAGCTTCTAATTGGCAGGAAGCCTATGGCTAGCCTATGGCTGTCTAACGCGTGGCTACTTGGGTAGACCTACACATTCTTCCCTGATGCTCAAAATCGGAAGGTAATGAAGTCCTGTGCTTCCAGGAAGGAAGCGCCCCAGGTGGCAGCTGGGCTTTTGAGCACAACCTGCGACCCATTTTCCTCTGTGGCCTCACGCAGGCCACGCGTTTCACAAAGCTGATGTATCCACACAGAGAGAGCATTCCGGTCTGTACATTCCAAAAACCTTTTCTGTTGGTCTCTCTCATCTTCAGTACTTGCATTCTCTTAGCAATGATCATTTATCTAAATCTTCCCTTGATTGGTTTATGTTAATCTTCTCCCTGTACAGAATAATTTTACCAGATCAGTGATTTTCTTTTCAGTGCTCTTTGTATGGTCGCACCTTAAGTTTCTGCATATTACAGCACGCTAGAGCATGCTACTTACAAAACACAGTATTAAAAATGCACTGCCTTGAAAACCCAAATCCCTGCTTTCCTGAGGCAGCAGTCAGGTTGCCAGAGGTTATCTAAGAAAAGACCAGCAGCTGAAGATAACCACATCAGCGGGGGTCATGATTAACTGATTGGAGGATATGGTCCCTGGGTTCAAGCGGAAGGATTTCCTATGATTCTCTGATTTAGATCAGTTACGCCATCCACTAAGTTTTAGGGGAAGTTAATCAAACAGAAAATCACTGGAGTACAGCGCTTTAACTTCATGTTGCTAAAAAGAGCCAAAGGACCTCTCTCTATTGGAAACTTTAATTTTTAAAAAGTGAACCCAGAATTGCCTGCGCCTTTGTGACCTTTGCTCCCCCTTCAAGTTCAATGAGATCCACTAGTCTTTACTCAGAGTGAAACCTGTAAGAAGACAGAGACAGGGAGGGAGCATCCACTTCCAGAGAGCTGAGTCCACGTAGTGGAGCCGGGTCCCTGCCATCTGCCACGCTCCACAGCCAGAGTTTGCTGACGCCACATTTTATATTTTGTTTTAATAAAAAACAGCAAAACTTGACTATCTTAGAAAGTACACACAGAAATAAGCCCATGAATGAGTGCTCTAATTAGTGTTTTGAACGGCTCAGACTTCAGATGAAATCAAACACTGGAATATTTTGAATCTTCCATTATACTAGTGACAATTGAACTCTTTGGACCATAAGCAGACTGCCTGTTTATTCTTGAAATGTAATCTCTATTTGTCCATGACTAGTTGTTCCTAGGTTTTCCTTCTTCTAGGAAAAACAAAAATCTGTCTTTCCATTCTTTCCTTACAATCCCTGCTGCTTCTTGCTTCTTGGTCCAATCAAACCTGAGCTCCAGGATAATTCCCTTTACCCAAACCTTCTGCCTCCACCTCCCTGAGGGTGTGTTTCTGCCACCCATGGTTTACTTTCTTAGACAGATGATTACCCTCACCTGCAACCTGACCCACAGCAATACTCCTGTGATGGCATCCTGGTATCCACCGCTTGCCCTTTGTGGAGCCATCTGCTACACAGAGCTGGAAGAGGCCGTGCCCTGAGGAGGACTCACGGGGATGCTGTGGTTGGCTTTTCCTCTTTCCCCTTTGTGTAGGAAAATCATGCTTCCAAGAAGATGCGTCTCCCCACCTTTGGTCCTAGCCAGCAAGCCCTGTGGTTTGGGGGCTCTCGCTGATCCTACAGCCACTCAGAAGCAATGTGTGCATGTGCAGAGTGCCAGTTCCTAAAGTTCTGCAGTTCTTCATTACCAGTGAAGAGCTAGAAAATAAGATATAGTCCAAAAAGTTTTTTATTATAATTTTAAAACAAGCTGTTTGTGGGTGCTATATACAGCATTGTCCACAGTTTACCGGTATTCTTTTGTCATTTATGCTTGTAGGCTGATTCTTCTGGGTTATGATTTTAGGGGACAAGAAGACACGTCATCAATTTATTTAATAAAAATGGAGAAAGACCTCTTTTATCGGGGTCAGCAGTAATGCATCATGGGTAGCATTTTGGCTGTCGTCTGGTGCTGCTATGAAGCTTTTTTAAGGCACTGCTCATGGGCAGGGTACTGGCAAATATAAGAAAGAGAAACCTTTTCACACCAGTGCATTTAATTCTCAAACTCACATCTCCATTGACAAAAAAAAGATGCAGTATCTAGATGTCCCTCCAAAGCTACCTGCAGGCGCAGGCAGGGCTTCCCAGAGGAGGCTGGGTCTACCGTGTGTGATGCTAGGATTAAGTGCATGATGTTGTGATGCAGGTGTGTGATTAATAATCCAGCCCTCTGCTTGGTTTGGTGTAGCTGTGGGGGTGAATAACAGGAAAGCTGTACTGGGGCATGAGTGTCACCAATCCTAAGGACAGGTAGGCTGGGAAAAATGCAGAAGGGACAGAAATAGGGGTGCTGTGGTCTTGCTATTCCACTGCTGTGCTGTCTGCTCCTTACGGCTGCCACAGCCATTTCTCACCTGGGACCTGCCGTGCCAGGACACCCTGTCTCGGAGCCAGCCAACCGTGGACTGAGACTTCTACAGACCGAGCTACAGTGAACTTTTCCTCCCCTAGCATTGGGCGCCAGGTATTTTGCCTTAACAATGAGAAAAGTAACTAAGGCATACAGTATGCAACAAACATCAGTACTAGGAAATGTTTGTCATCGGGTTTTCCTTTTTCCTTGGGTCAAATTTAGCATCAGTAAAAAGACATGATCTGAGAAAGCTAAGGAAAGAATGAATGTGAATGAACCTGCTACCTAAAGAATATCCTGGATTTTATGCTCAACAAGCCCTGAAATCTGTATTTCCCACAGTCTATTTCACAAGAAGCTTTGACACAGAACATGGGCTTTTAGATTTCTGAATATATACACTCCTCCAAGGACAGAGATAGACCTTGTTCTGTCAGAATAAGTCAGTGCTCAATAGGTCCACAAGGCAGAGGAGCGGACAATTAGAAAATTTGTACGAGATAAGCAAGTGGTGCTACTTTTAATATTACACACTTTGTGAATATAATTGATACTTTATTAAAACTGGCAAAGTAACATTTTCTACAAAAGGAATGAAAATTAATTGAAAAAAATCATAAACTATATACAAAATGCTTTTTAATTAGCCAATGAAATGGGTTTAAAATTTCTGGAAATGGGGATGCGTGCTTTTAAAAATCATTACATATGACTTTTGAAATAATTCCAGAGGGGACTCTAAATAGTATGCAAAGATTCTATGGACTTTCTATGAGCACTTCTCTTGATTAGCACAGCTGGGTCTTGAGGAGTTTTTGTTGCTCTTCTTTTATATATTTTAGTACAGGGGCTTACTGTGCAACTCAGACTTTTAGTGATTCTCCCATCTCAGTCTCACCCCCATCACTGGGATTATAGGTGTGCACCACCGTGCCTGGTCTAGGTGGCTGGCTCGGTGCATGTGGGGGCAGGGCTGGCATAGAGATGAAACCCTGCTCTCTGCACTTGCCTAAGCAGGGTCTTAGTCTATTGTGGTATCTCACCAGCCCAAGTTTTTGTTGTTCTTATCTGAGGAGGCATGGACACACTATGTCAAACCAGAAACTCATCAGTGTAGACAATCCATATGGATAAATAATAATTTGTTAGAAATTCTATGTCAAAATGGTATAATTGATGTGCAAATACTAACATTCTCAAGTGTAAGGATGCTGGAAGAGAAAATATTTTGCTTATTAGAAATGAGTAAAGATAGACTAGATTTCTTTTAATTCAAGTGTTTGGTACAGGGTCTTACTACACAGCTTGGACTGGTAGTGATCCTCCTGTTTTCAGCCTTCCCAGCATTGTGCACCACCACCCAGTGACTTGGGGTAGTCCAGAGTAGCATGCAGTAGATTAGATATTTTTGAAAAAGTAAAGGTGTTCTCTGTATTTTTTAAACCAATCTACAAAAAACCAAGGAAAGAAAAATTCAAATTTGTTGAGTTTCAATTTTTTCCATGGGGAAGGAACGCAATTCAGTGGCATGGTCCCTGCTTGGCAGGCATGAGGTCCACTTTGATTCCCCATACCAAAAAACAAATAAATAGATTAAAAAATAAAAGCTAAAATTTTTCCAAATTTTATATTTCCACAAACAACTTTATGCAAATCACCAATAATACTGAGATTCTCAGCTACATGTCTGAGTTTCCAAAACACTTCTAACAAACTGAAAATTACTTTCTGGGGCAATGAATTCTCAACCTGTTTTACATATAGCCACCTGACATGTTATTTACTTGTTTCTCTCAAAGCCTCTTTACCATTTTCAATGCTCGGTCAACAGTTGAAATTGCCAGAACTGTGACCAATTAGGTGTGCAACGCACACAATAAAAGTGTTGTACTATTTTCTGAGATGTGGCATCAATAACTTTGGTTTTATGTAGATACATTATAATCTAACTCCAAAAATAAATTCAACATTAGATGATGATTAATCTATAATATATCAATAGTAATTTCGTATAATTTTCAGGGAATGTAGATTCTTGAATACTATATAATCTAAGATTAATAGAGTATATTAAAATCACTATGATTAGGAAAAATATGACTGAGAACCTGAGGTAACCTTAAAGCCAAATGTACTCTAGATAGATAGGTAGATAGCTAGATAGATAGAGATATATAAATACAGAAATATGTCAATAGATGAATCCAATTTAATTTTTTTAAGAAACATTACATTTGAGGACCACTCAAGAGAACTGAGAATGCAGCTCAGAGAAGTGAGACACACTACTGACACAGGAGAAAGAAGCTTTCATCTGTTAGGTGCCTGCTATGAGTTTATGTTCCCTAAAATCAAAGAATAAATTTTAGGAACAATGACGGTTTAGAACAGCATATATTTATTGGGGGAAAGAAGAACTTAGTCTGAGAGAAAAATAGTTGGGGACCCAAATGGATTGCTGGTGGGAGCCTCAGAAGCTGAAAATCAGCCAAGTGTGTGTAGGAGGGAGTAGGCCTTAGTGCCTAAAGCAGGCCAGCTGCCTCAGTCCTGAGAGAAGCATCTTGACTGGCTAACGTCAGTAAGAGTCACCAGCCAGCCTTGTGTCCTGTGTGACTAACTTTACAAAGGTATAAATAACACACCTACTGTGGTGCAGGGGTCATTTCCCCACCCAGGCAGATGGCCTCCACCTGATCCGGCTCTGGTCTTCTGTGGGGGACCACCTGAGCAGCTCTCCTTGAAAGAAAAGTGACTGTCTCCATTTTGACTGAGTCTGATCCTATTTCCTCATATTGTTATGTACAGAGCTGGCGAGGACTTCTGTTTATCCTTCAATTGGCCTTAAGCAATGTGTATTGGTCTAGCTGAGGTGCTGGTGATAGTCTTTGAAGGTGGCATGCGTGTTTCCCTGGTAAGCCTGCTGCTCCTTAACGTGAGCCAGGTGGAAACAGGATGGTAGAGCTAATGCTCCACACTGACAGCTGGGATCGAGCCTCGAGAAAGAGTCTATGACTTCCTGGGGCTTGAAAGACTACATCAAAGCTGAAGCCCTAGACTTCCCAAAACATTAAATACTATATAATGCAGATTACTCCCTCTGCGTATCCTCTCTGCATATGGCAGAGGTAAATGTAGGCCACCCACCTAGCTCTGCTCACAGTAGTCACCGACTTCCCACAATTCTCAGTCAATCCTAAAGCCACTCCCCCACTGAATAAAAACCGGGTGAGGCCCTGGGTTGCTCTCTTGGTTCCGGAAAGCCATGTCATGGCAGGACTTAGAGCACCTCTTCACTCCTCAATGATTTAAAATATAATTTAGTGTCCTCATTTTCGCTGTGGGTTGCATGGAAAGTGGTAGATTGGAATCAACTTGATGGGATTCTAATAACATAACTTTGGGATTACAAATATTGGATTCTTGGACTGAGACGAGGACCAGGAAGTGTCTCCTACAGTCTTCCAGTCTGTTTTTTTTTCATTCCTGCCACCATTTCTCCCTGGGTGCAATGGATTATACCAAAGGACCAACAGATCCCTACAATGTCTGCAATTTCTATAAATTAAAAAATCCTATTTTTATGTTTGTATCTTTATAACCATTTTGGTGTATTGTATTCAAAAGAAAAAAAAATGAATGAGAGAGAGAGAGAGAGAGAGAGAGAGAGAGAGAGAGAGATCTTCCAGAAGCAAACACATTTAGCATGCCCTTAGGGCTCTTTTCATAGGCAAGCTAGTGTTTAAATATTTTTATACATAATCATTTAAATTCAAGTTTAAGGGAACAGAATTGCTTTACTTTCCACAATGTGATCTTAAAGTGTGAGTGTGAATCAGATAATAAATAAACAAATTCATACACACATAACTGTGTGTATACATACAGTACACATATATGTACCTCCTCAATGTTAGCAGTACTCAATTTCTGCATTCACCACTTTCTGGAAAAATATATTGCCATATCCTATTATATCTGTAAGAGATGCCATTAAATATTATGTCACATTAAAGTGTTCTTATTTTCAAAGTTTTCTATTTTCACCTTGTTTTCAAATAAATTGACAGAAAGTACAAACATAAAAAAAGAGAGAATCTCACAGAACCATCCTATCTTCTGCTTCTCTGTTCTCTCAGCAGAACATAGAGCTGGAATTCAGAAAATATGAAGCAAATTTTTAGTATGTCTGCCAGGCAGGACTTCTGTCATATCCAAGTTGATAGGAAACATTCATGTTGCTGTCTTGCTGTTCTGTAAAGTGAATGCTATTATCTCAGCCCTGTAATTCCATCACCTTAAATGGGTGTTTAATTTAATATTCTGCCTAATGATCTACTAGGGAGTATCTGAAGCTTTTTATTAAAAAATGTTTATACTTAACTATCTAAATATAGTACTTTTAAAGATAGTTATCATTAGGAGTAATGATTTCATATTTTAAAATCCCACCAAATTTCTTTAATTTATTTTTTAATATGAGAAATTCACTCATTGATTTAAATTTATTCTGTAAAAGTGAGTCAACTTAATTACTAATTTATTACTTCTCTCATGTAGTTAATTAAAGTAGGCTACTGGCCATCTCATTATTGCAGAGTAATGTTTTATTTAAATATAAATGAACAGGAACTTTTACATAGTAAAAGCCAAGTTCAGCCTAAGGACTCACCATGTGTTTTGTCTCCTTCCAAGAGATTCATGAAGCAGTGGGCAAAACAAGACCTACGAGGAAGCATGTCTCAGGACAGGTGAGATAGCTCAGCAGTCTAAAGTGCCTGCTTAGGCAAGTTGAGGCAAATACAGGAACCGAGGTTCAATTCCCCACAGCGCATGCCATGTCAGGCTTGTCCCCAGGGTGGGCTGAGCCTGCTTCCTCGGAGACAAAGCAAGAGTAGCAGACTTCTTCAGATGAGAGCAGCGATTTCATGTATCCATGGTGACTGCACGAAATGACATGAATGTTCTAAACCTTGATGAAAAATACTACTACCATTACACAGAGAAAAAGAGAGTGTTTCTATTCTCTGGACTTGCTTACCTGCTTCAAAAGCCAAGACAGAGGCATACAGAAGGAAAATCCAAGAATCTATTTGTTCAAAAAGCATCGTCTTTCCTGTGGGCAGGTAGCTATCCTCTCCTCTGCTGTAAGAGGCATGCTGGGAAGAAAGCTGCTACTAGTTTTATAGAAAATGAGCCAGTGGAAAAGAAAAGACAATTGGATGAGGTTTTTCATGAATCTGGAATGAAATCCAGTCTCCCCCATTAGGTCAGTACTGAACCTAACCTCTGAGTTTGATTTGGTTTGCAACCAATCTGGTTTGTGACCAGGACTGGGAAAAGAATTAATTTTGTAGGGCCAGAGAGATAGCTTAGCAGCATAAGCTCCTGCCTGGCAAGCAAGATGTCCTGAGTTCAATCCCTAGTATAAAAATAAATGAGACCCAAGAGACCACTGTGAATTGCACCACTCAATTGGCACCCTTGTTGGGGCGTCTGAAACATACCTTCATTACACGTTTCTCTCCCCTTGCCCCTTGGACCCACTCACTCCCTGCATCCCCTACTCCCTTCCCATCTCCATGGTTTATAACACTCTTTCCTATCATCTCTCCTTATCTTACTTTTAATATTATTTATATATCAAATTTTCATAAAAGATCAATCATGCAATATTTGACATTTTGTATGTGATTTATTTCACTTAACATTATGGTCTCAGGGCTGGGGAGATAGCTTCGCAGGCTAAGCTCCTCTCTGGCAAGCACGAGGACCTGGGCTCAGTCCCCAGTGCTATGTACCATGCAGCCAGGCTAGTCATCCAAACTGGGCATGGTGGTGCACGCCTATACTCCCAGAGCTCAGGATCTGAAGCAGGAGGATCGCTACAAGTTTGAGCTGCATATCAAGAACCTGTACCAAATAAATAAATTCACTAGTTAATTTTAAAAAATTTAAAAAGAAACACGTTATGGTCTCAAAGTACATTTTTAAATGAATGGCTCAAATTTTTCCTTCTTAAACTTTGATTTTACTTCATTTTAAAGAGTATAAGGAAAAAGAGAAGCCTAAATATATAGCAAAAAATGATATAAATGGAGTAACATACAATATATATGGTATAGATTTTCAAAACAATAACAAATTAGCAATGGTTGTTATATTACACATTTTTATCATCAAATCTGTTGCTCAGATTAACAGTTATATATATGGAAGATTGGACAAATAATTGCATGTCAATGCTTGCTTTCAATAAACCTTAATCCTTGTCATTTTTACTTTTTGTTTATTTTAACGAATATAATCATAAATGATAAGACATTAAAAAATGGTATGACTTTAGAAGAACAAGATCAGATGCATTCAGTTGGGTTTTTTGTACTTCACTTCACTGTCTTCCCTGTAACGTGCTTGGATTGTAGATACGGTGGCTTCATACCCCCTTGTGTGTATATATCCTAATATTTTTATCCCTCCAACTGTTGCCGGGCATGGAGACCACTTCCATGATTTAACCATTGTGAATTTTGCTTCTGTAAACATGGGTATGCAAGTGCCACTGTCATATGTATATTAATTCTTTGGAGAAGGTACCCAAAGACCTATAAGAGACCAAGCAGAGCTTCTAGGGTTAGGTGTTTTAGGGAATACCAACGTTAACAGTACTTGTACTTGTGCAAATTTTCATGAAGAAGGTAGAAAAGTTCCCTTATTCCCCGCAACCTTACCAGTTATCTCTGTGTCCTTCCTGAAGTAAGATGTGATCACAGAGGTGTTTTGGAACCTTCCCCTGAGGGTCAAAGGTGCTAAACAAGTTATTTTATACTATGAACTTTTGGTTATTCTACTTTAGTGAGAACTGTTATTAGTTTCAATGGCCTATTTTTAATTGTATTTTTTCTTTTTGGATCTAATTTATTGGAGTTCTCTATATATTCTAAGTATTAGGCCTCCAAGAGAAGAGTAGCGGAGAAAAATCTTTCCCATTGTGTAGGTCATTTCATCAATTTTTGGTGGTTTTCTTTGCAGTATAGAAGGTTTTTTTTTTCTTTGATGTAATTCCATTTGATGATTAATGATAGTATTTCTTTCGGGTTCTATTCAGGAAGTTCTTAACAGACACATATTCAGTATGGCTGTTGTAATATCAAAGACATATTAACTTTGATTTAACTTTAATAATAAAGGTGAGGACTATGGTTCTAATTTTATTCTCCTGTATATGCGTAACACTTTTTATCAGTACTAACTGCAAAATAGGCTTTCTTTTCAATGCATTCTTGTCAGAGTTCAGATGTCTGAAGTTAGACTAGGTTATTTCCAGGTCTTCTATTCTCTGTGTCTATACATCTCCTTTTATAGAAGGTCCATGATGTCTTTATTTCTGTAGCTTTGGAGGCTAACTTCAATTCCTAGACTGTAATGCCTCCTCCTTTGTACCTTAAAAAAAGCTTCCCATGGGATTCTTCATATTGTTAAAGAAAAAAACAGTAAAAAATTACATTAGAAAAGATACAGAATTTCATTAAGCAAAATGATAGAAATACAGTAATGGTTGTTACATTGCATATAGTTGATTTCAAATTAGTTGTTCAGATTATCAGATATAAGTACACACACTTTATCAAAAAGGAAAATAAAAGCTACACATTAACTGTTCCTTTTAATAGATGATTCAAAAGTATAATTATCCAAGCTATCTTTTGCATATAAATATATATGTTTTCCCGCTCTTTCTTTGCTTCTTTTTTTTTCAATTCACTTCTTCCTTCCCTTTGAACAGACTCTTTCCCTTTCTCAGTATCTTTTATATATTTGAGATCTTATTTACTATTTCAGGTTCTTACAATGGGCAAATAATATGATGTTTACACAAGTGAGTCTGATTAACTTCACTTATGAGTATGGTCCTATAAATGGTTGCATCCATTTATCTATAAGTCTTGAGTTTATCCTTTTTATAGCTGAGTAATACTCCATTGCATGAAAACACCATATTTTTCTTATCCATTTCTCAGTTGATAGGCATTGTGTTGTTGCCAAGAATTATCTATGACAAACTGTGCTCCTAAAACTATGAGTGCACATATACCACGAGGCTTATGTACACATGTATATCTTCCCTTCCTTCTTTCTTTTCTTTTTGTTCAAGTTTGCTTTCTGTAGTTTTGCTCACTTCTGTTTCCATATAAATTTCAAGATTATGTTTTTATTTGTGTGAATAAATCTGTTGGGGTAGATTGAGATTGCTTTAAAGCTGCATATCAGGCCAGAGAGGTGGCTCAGCAGTCTAGGGGCCTGGCTGGTGAGTGCAGGGACCTGGGTTCAATCCCTCATACCGCCTGCCAGGGGCTGGCCTTGGCATTCTTGCTACTGAAACCAAGTGTGGTGGCACCCGTGTACCTTTAATCCCAGTACTGCCGAGGCTGTGACAGGAAGGTCACTGAGTCTGAGCTGTGTAGTGGGACCTTGCACCAAAGAAATAAGTAAGTAAGTAAGTAAGTAAATAAATAAATAAATAAATAAGCATTTTAAAAACTATCATTTTTATTAATATGGAAATTTGGACAATATTGGTGCTATTTATGCAAGGACAATGGCTGCTCTTCCATTTGATAATGGCCTCTTCAATCTCATTTTTCAGGGTACTATAGTTTTTATTTTAGAGGTCATTCACTTCCCTGGGTAAGTTAATTGTCAGGCATGTAAACTTTTTTGAGCCTGAAAAATTTTAATGATTCATTGTGTTTTGTTTTGAAGTATCATGATTTTTCTCCGTTCTTTAAAGAAACTGGCCTATGGGTTGTTTGTGTTGTTGAGTCCTCATTCACTGAAGATTTCAGTAATTCTGGTTTCAGTGAATGAGTTTAACAGTGTTTCTTTCTTTGTATTTCACAGAAGCATTGGAGGAATACTAAAGTTTATACTTCTCTGAAGTTAAGGAAAAATTTAACAGTGAATCCACTTAGTTCTGTTCTTTGCTTAGTTGATACTATTTTCATTACTGCCTCGATTTTATTGCCTGTTCTTGGTTTATTCAACATTTTTATATCCTCTTTGTTCACTTTCTGCAAATCACATATCCATTTCTTCTAGATTCTCTAATTTATTGGAATATAAATTTTGAGCATAGTTTCCCATAATCTTCTGGAAGTTGATGGAGGCTATTTTGACTTTGCCTTTTTCATATATAATGCACTGATATGATTCTTTTCTTTCCTTCCTTTCCTAAGTTTGTGTAAATTTGTAAAAATCTCCCACTTCTCTCTGTTTAGATCCAGTTATGATTTATGGACCCTTTGCATTGCTTATGTATTGTCTTAATTAATAGATCTTTCATTCTTACCTTTAGAACTTCTTCCCTTCATCAAATTCTGAACTTGCATCTTTCTCATTTTTTCTAGGGCTTTGAGGAATATCATTAGGTTATTTATTTAGGATGACATTTTCCTAATGTAACCATTTACATCTATGCACCTTCCTATTAGCATTATTATCCTTATGTTCCATGGATTTTGGTATACTCTTTTGGTATTCTCACTCAGTCTGTAAACTTTTTAAAATGTCATTATTGTTATTATTATTATTATTATTACTATTATTATTATTAAATGTATTTCGTTGTTGCAGTGTCTCAGTATGTGGCTCGGACCCGTAGTGATCCTCCTGCTTTCAGTCTCCCCAGCACTGGGATTGCAGGTGTGCGCTACTATGCCTAAATTCTGGCCTACTCAGCCTATCCTCAGGGCTGGGCTGGCACAGCACGCAGTGGCAGGGATCGAACAGCAGCCTCTGTGCTTGCTTAAGCTTGCCTAAGCAGGCATTTTAGTCTGGTGAGCTATGTCACCGGCCCTGGACATTTTTAGTTTATTCCATGATTTCTTCTATGACTCTTGATTTTAGTGTATATAATTTAATCTGTGTTCGCTTGCATTGTTTCTGTGGTTTCTTTCGTGGAAACTTCCTGATTTCATTCCATTATTATGTGGTAGGATGTAGGAGATTATTTCAATTTATTTGTATTTCTTTAGGCATCCTTTATGAACAAGCATATGATCAGGTTTGGAGAAAATTTTATATGGTGCTGAGAAAAAAAAACCTGTATTTTTGGGGGATGTAAAATGAGTTCCAACTCATATTTCTTTGTTACTTTTCTTGTCGGATCGACTGCCTATATTTGATTGTTGGGTATTGGAATCCTGCACAATGATTGTTTTGGTGTTTGTTATTTTACATCAAATAGTTTTCACTTTATGAAATCAGGTATGACAATATTTGTGAGAAATATATATTGACAGCTGTTACCTCTTCCTGTTGAATTGTTCCCTTTACAAGATGTAGTGAGCTGCTTTTTGTCTTCTGTTCAGTTTGACTTGAAGTTCCACTCTCTCAAGTTAGGATAGCACCTTATGCTTACTTCCAGTATGAATGGAGCATTACACAGTGTGCTGTTTGTTTGTTTATTTTTTGGATGGAGTCTGTCTCTTGTAGGCAGCATGCAGTGTTTTTATTTGTTTGTTTGTTTTAATCTGAGCTGCAAGACTGTGTCATTTGATTGGGAAGTTAGGACCATTTATTTTGATAGATATTCACTGTACCATGTCACTGTATTATATCTCTGGGAATGATTATTTTATTTTTATATCTTTCATTTAATTATTCTCCTTGATAAGTGTGCTTTTTTCATTTGTGTTCTGTGGCACTGTAGGTTATACTGTTTGGTTCTAGGACTCTGCACTGCTGTTTTGATGGTTCTGAATTTCTTTAGCTTCTCTTTGTTTGGGAAAGTCTTTATTTCTCTGTCAAGTTTGAAGGATAATTTTGGAGTATGTTGTAATCTTGACTTATAATCATTTTATTATGGGGCTTAAAAACTAGCTCCTAGCTCTTCTAGACTTCAAGGCTTGTGTTTAGAAATCTGCTGTTATTCTGATGTAAGATACTCCATCATTCTTATCAACTGCCTTTAATATTTCTTGTATGTATTGTGTTTTAAAGATGTGACAATGAATTCCCATTAAGTTTCTCTTCAGGTCACAACTAATAACAGTTCTAAATGCCTCATTTGTCTAGATACTCACTAAAATCGCCAGATTTGGATAGTTTTTTGCTATTTTTTCAGATAATAAGTTTTGTATCCCAGTAATGTTTTCTTCTGTTGTCTTCACCGCAGTCAATTTTTTATTTTGTTTTTATTTCTTTTTGCATGTAGTTACCTACCAAGTGTGCATCCAGGTTTGGAGGTGGGTTGCTGTCTTTGGGGTGTCACAGGGTGCATGACCTACAATTTCAACCTTGTCTTCAGACCCTGACAAATCCCTGCTCCGTTGCATTGAACCTGTTGTCCACACGTTCAACGTAATATTTCATGTCCAAATTCCTTCTTGATGCTGGTTGGGAATCTCTAATTCCTTACTAATATGCTCCTTTAGGTTCTACATTACTGGCTTTAAATCAGCAAATGTGCCATATCTCCTATAAGCTTGCCAAGCTCTTTATGAATCTTATGCTTTCTCTGATTATTGGTGTTCATCTTTAGCTCACTGAACCTCTTCTGCATTTGCTTATGTGGCTCTCTGTACATCTCTTCAAACACCACAACCATTTCATTTTGACCTTATAACCTTGGACTTCTTTCCCATCAGTAAACAGGAGATCAGCTACTGGAGAATGGGAAGCACTGGAAGCATCTTGTTGCCTGCTGCCTTTTGTTCAGTTTCTATTATTTTTGTGCTGAGGGTTGAAGGTAAATTAGGTTAGAAAATTTTGTTTCCCTGGGGGAAATCTCATTATTTAACACATATCTTCTCCTTGCATAGCTTTTGCTTTGGTAACTTTTTATTTTATTTATTTATTTATTTATTTATTTATTTATTTATTTATGGCAGAAACGGATTGAACTCAAGCTATTGTGCTTGCCAGGAAAGCCCTTATTCCACTGAGCAATCTCCCCAGCCCCTAGGCTTTAGTCATTTTTGCTATCCTCAAATCTATTCCACCTTCTCAATCCTGATCAATGGGCTGCAAGAACATTACTGCTGGTACCTCCGCATCTACAGAAATAATACTGTATTAATTATATAGTTTAAAACTTGGTTTTAAAGGGACAAGGGACATAGTTCAGTAGCACAAGTGCCTGCCTGGCAATCACAAGGCTCTGTGTTCAATTCCCAGTAACAATAACAATGATGAAAGTATTTCATCCCCCAAAAACAATAAGAGCAACACAGATATACAGGGGCTGGAAGTATAGTGTCCTGGTAGTGTCTACCTGCCAAGCGCAAGGTCCTCAGTTTGATGTCTGATCCCCCAAACAACAAGAGTAACACCAAAATAAACTAAAACTTGGTTTAAACATTTTTGTCAAAAGCCCAAGAAGACAAGGCAACACTACAGTGGAAAAACATTGCATGTAGAGTAAGAAGAAAAGAAATGGAAGAAGCAAAAATTTAAGAAAGAAAGGAAAGAACAGGAAATGAAGGAAAGAAGAAAAACTGGGCTTTGTTCACATTACTTTTATGTGTGGAATAGAGGGAGGAGGAGGAAAGATTTGTGAGATTATTTTCAGGGATGAGGGAAGAACGCAGGCCTGGAGACAGAGAGAAAGCCCAGGGGTGGAAACCAGGTCCAATCCTGGTAGAAATCTGTGTTGAAATTCTTCACACAGTTCACGGTGAGGATCAACCTTACATGTTCATGAAAGGCACTATTGAAACTAAAACAATAATTACTCTTCACGTTTCATTTCACAGATTACAAATGCCTCCCATTTATAGTCAAAGAAAGGGTGAAATGAAACCAAAAAGTAAAATGAGAGGAAAATAGGAACAATAAATAAACTAAAAATATGTTGCAATGATAGTATTTGGATCATTTAAAAGCAGCAGAAAAGGAGGAAGTGTTTGTGAGAATATGATATAGAAATAAATAAGGAGGCAATGCAGGGTATGGGATGTGCTGCGTCTAACTTATGCTCAAACCACGAAAGGAACTGAAGCCTTGGAAACAAGCCTTGGTGCAGGAGAGACTGACATGGCCAGATGAAGAACTAGAGGGATAAAAGCATCGACATGTTTTTCTTTCTATTTCTCTTTTATTATTTTTTAAATTCATTTTAATGAGAAAAAAAGGATAAAATAACAATGAAACAGTTTCAAAACAGGTTAGTAGGACAGTTCCAATAATACATTGCATATTGTTGTCTTTGCAGTAGTTATTCAGAGGACAAGATGCAGACCTGATATCCTGTCTAAACACTATTAGTACAAATCTTTATTCTCATTGAACTAAGAGAATGTAGCTGTATATCTATCCTAATTATCTTGTATATACATATTTTCTCACAATAAAACAGTTCTTTATTTATATGCCCCCTTTTTTGGTTTTTTCAGAGATGAGCGTTCCATTGCTGTTAGAGGAGTTGCATTTGGAGAAGTCTTTAGAGGACCTTCTTGTATTCGATGTCAATCCAAATATTGTAGATACTTGAATTCAGCAAAATACCCCAATAGTCAATAATAGTAGTGAGTTATCAGCAAAACTGGCAATTGTCTGAAGTTGTTGCTATATTCATAGGTAACTAAGTCAGACACTTGTGTAAATATCATATTGTCTCTCTAGTGTAAGAACTCAAAAGAAGACATAAAAGATTAACACAGTTAAATGGAAAGAGAGAACTTAAAGATTAAACAACAAAGAGAGAGAAAGGAGAAAAGTCATGAAATATGGTCGGGGTAAAGCCATTTATTTATATAAACAAGTTGGTTAAGACAGTGGTCTTAAAAATTCCCATCAGATTTTTCAAACAGCAGCTAGTGGGTAGAATTCGCACCCTAACTAACTGTGCGCTGCTAGCCATGAACTAGGCAACTGCATTGTGGACAGCCATGTGTAGCACTAACACCGTGTTCCACTCCTAATCCTATGTTCCTACTACGACCTGCCCAATCCCCTAGCTCTTCCTAAAAGCAGTACTCGGTGAAAGAGAGACAGAGACAAAGAATAAACTAAAAATCCTTTTATTGAGAAGTCATATTTAGATAATGCAAAACATGGATAGGAGGAAAGTACGAAAGGTTACGAGAGAGAAGGCAGAAAGGAGGGAGGAGGGAGTTTAAAGAGAACATTCTAGAGGGTACAAGGTGATTGAGACCAACTTATGACAAATTCAGTAAGGAATTTAGTGAGCTGTATGCAACAGCGCTCAGTTCTGGAGAACGCCGAGCGACACTCCGGGAGCACCAGAGCTGCTGGAGCATCTGTGTTCTTTCCATCACACAGCACCCTCCAGCTCTTTCAGAAAGCAATACCAGATGCAAAGAGGGAACATAGAGCACACACAAAAGTACATAACTGCCCTCTGAGTCTGACCCTACCACAATCAGATGGGGAGCACCATCCAGGGTAGATGGGGAATGGGGAGCACCAGTTCTCAGTGGTGGTGACAGGAGGGTGAACCCGTGCACAGTGCTGGACCTGATTCCCCTCCAACGACGCAGTGCCTCCCAGTGCTTGAAGAGCCTTGGGGTCTGGGTGGACTCCTACGCCTGCTCTTGCCCGCTTCTCTCATGCATCCGTAGCTGCTCTCCTGCAGGCTGTAAGGCACAGGTACTGGCCTCTGTCTTAGGAACAGAAAGCTTAGTTTGTTCCGGAGGTGGAGAAGAGGCATGGTGGCAGTGCTCGTGCCTATGTGCTCTGCTGCTCCCTGGAGGGACTATTCAGGCCTCTGGCCCTTGGCTCTTTGCTCTTTGCTCTGCTCTCTGTCCCTGTCCTTTCACGAAGCTCTCAGTGTGTGCCTCTCCAACAGCATCTATCCAGCCTGCCAAGGGAGTAGCATTCAGGGCTCCGCGGAGGAGGCTCTTCTGTTCCGTAATCACCCAAGAGCACATAAGGGACACTCGGAAGGATCTGCCACACCCAGGGTCTGCTGGGCCCCTCCAGCTGGCCTCTTCTCTCATGGCTGCTTTTTTTGTAGTGCCCCTGAACAATATCTCCGTTGGAGCCTCCTTGCTCTGGTGGGTTTCGTTTGCCCCTCCTTTCCCGGTAACTGCGGACCTTGGTGACGTCAGCTGATGTCATGCATGCTGCCGCTTCCAGGCCTATCTTCTCTAACTCTCCAGGGATCTGAACAATCAGTACGTACTTCACACCTATCATTGATCA